>JAQPPZ010006469.1:0-122381 GCA_028583015.1 Wollemia nobilis | reverse complement strand
TGAGACCAACTTGAAAGATCAAAACCCATATTTAAGCTTAGTCATTACAAAAAATATCAATCATTAGCAAGTGTTTAACAATGATAAATAAATTATAAAATTCCTTTTCACTAAGCTCAACATGCTAAAAAAATCAACTTTGAAAAGGTATAATAATGATTGGAATCCTATTCAACCTAGATGACAATGTCAAGAAAATGAATATTTAGGCAAGAGCCTATACTTATTGATAATGTTTGTCTCTAGGAAAGATTGTATAGACAAGGATTTTGTCATATTGAATGAAATTTTTGCTAAAAATGATGATACCATTACCTAGAGATATAAGGACTTAAAGGTGTATGCTAGAAAGGTGATTAGACATACCATAGATTTGATGCCAAGGGCATAGATAGAAACAATGACCATCTAACCCTAAAATCAAAACTTATGATGAGGAAATAATTACTTAAACTATTACAAGCATATATTATCTACTTGATTAAGCAATCAACTTGATTTGTAAACTTTCTGCCACTCCAAAAGAATAATAATGATATTAGATTGTGTGTATATTTTCAAAATCTAAAAAAGGATTTCTTGAAATATCATTACCCACTACTTTTGATGGATCAAACCTTATAGATGATATCATGTTAAGAATATATCATTATGTACAATCACATTTGGATCAAATATGAAGATTAGCATAAAATAACATGTATCACCAAATGAAAATATGTCTACATATCAAAGGATGTCATTTGAAATTTCTACCATAAGTGCTAATTTTCAATGCACAATGAATATTACATTTTAAGAGCTCATCAATGAAGTAATTCTTAGTGTATCTAGATAAGTTAACTACATTTCTAAAAGACATAAAAATACCTTTGTATAGTATTTAAGTGAGTAGGGAGTATGGAATCTCCCTAAACCCAAATATGGACTTGCTATTAACCCTAATTGCACCTAAACAAATCAAGATTTGCCTTTACTATCCTCAAAATAATAAATTCAATCATTTTTGTGCGAAATCAACTCTTTAGCTAATATTATCACTCATTTTTCCTAGATGGTATGACCAATTATGAAATGCTAAAAAGTAATGTCACTTTCACTTAGATGAAATAAATCAAACATGCTTTCTAAAATATTAAAGATGTGGTTTCTAGAGCACTAGTATTGATTACTACATATTTTAGTAGGGACTTCAAACTCTATGTGTTTGAGATAGGTGCTAGCATTATCATAGAACACACTCATAAAAGTTAAAAGGAAAACGTATGAATAAGTCCTTAAATATCTATGACAATGCTATGATCAAAGCATTAAGATAATTCTAATATTATTTATTACAAAATAAGACTATGGTGTTTGGAGTATATTTCAATGTTAAAACATTCATGTTGTAAGAAGAACTTGTAAAAAGAAGATAGGTTAGATAGCTAAAATTCAAGAATTTGACATTGAAATCAAGTCGATCTAGAACCACATGAAGAAGGACATGGTCAAAGATCAAATGGGTTAAATGCAAGAGATCATAGAATGCATACAAAATAATAGTGTGCACAAGGTCTCACACCTATGCAAAAAAAAAGTAATTTTAATAGAAGATAATCAATTATAAGATGATCAACAAGGTATTATTTCATAAAGACAATGATGGTGTGCTTTGAGATGTATCAAAGAGAAGAAATTGAAAGATGTATTATATGAGTATCATGACAAAGAAGGTCATTATTCAACCTACACTATAATGCATACAATATTAAAAGTTAGTTATTACTAGCCAACAATCAAAATACTTAGATTATATTATTAAATTATCAGAAGTCAACCTACTCTAAAAGTTGAGAGGAGTAAAACCATCTCTATCATTATTAATTATCTTAAGTAGGTATATTAAACAAATATATACTTTTATAATTCATCACTATCCTAATAATATATTGAAAAAGTAATCTAAAATATATCATCCAATTTATAAATTTTTTAAAATAAATTATTTTTTATAACATAAATATATATTATGATGTATAATCTATATTTTAAATTATTATTAAAAAATCATTAATGGAAGCCTTGGATTGCAAGAAAGTTGTTATCGAAGGTGACTCCCTTAACATCATCAACTTGGTTGATGGCAGTTAGACTCCCAGCTGGACCATAGCAAATCTAATTTTAGAGTATAAAATAATGATCCAAAACTTGGAAGAAGTTCAAATTAAGCATGTTTTCAGGGAGGGTAATAAATCTATGGATTTCCTCACCAACTTGGGCCTATACCAAGAAGACATCACCATATGGAGGGAAGGCTTTTCGAAATGTTTAAACCTTTTTGACAATGAGGTCAGGTTATCCTAGTGTGGGTTGCTCCATCACCTTGTGGGATGGAGACTGGATCAGATTGTCCACAGGCTTCAAGAGCGGAAGGGTCACCGTTGTGGAGCTTGGTCCCTATATTTTTTGCATCACTTTAGATGCTATGAAATATTTGAGCCTCTATATTTGGAGATAGGCCCCTTTCATGCCTTATAGATGGGGCACTTTAAAATTTCATGTTTGAAACTTAATTTTTTCATGCCACTCGATCAGGTTTTTCGATTCCTATATGGTGGAGGTCTAGGTGGTTGGCCTTGGTTGGCAGACTTTTTGTGTGTAATTTTTTGGGTTTAAGGGCTCTCAAAAATTTAAAGGAATTGTATGGATTACATGGAGGAGGATAGTGAGTCATCATCACATGTGGTGGACTATGTTATGAGCCAATATGGTGCGCATAAAATCAATAATCATCACTTTGATTGGCCAAGGGATGTAGACCAATCCGATGTCGAGTGATCAGGCCTTTCTTGTGGCATGAGCCCTTAATAGTGGCAAGAGCGGTTTAGAAAAGGGATTGCTATTAGCAAGTCATGGACTGCTTTGATTGAGCAAGCTCTAGGGTTTCCCTTCATGATGGTTGTGCATGGGCTGAGGTGGTTGCTTGGCATGCGAGAAGCACTAGATACTAGTTGGGACATTGTGATAGCATGTAAAAATTCTTTTCACAAATCCTTGAATATCACCACAAATCTGCCTAGAGCTGGGTGTTAGGGCCCTAGAATGGTCGATTCATTTTTAAGAAGGTTGCAGTGATCCATGGGAGTATAATTTTGGTGTTTGTTCCATGGTGTAAGTCCAAGAGTGATAGTTGGCATTGGTGTGGCTTGTTGGTAGTTGGTTGGGCTGAAATATGTTTCTTTTGCCATTCCAACTATCCGCTTGGTTTTGAAAGGACTTTACTTGTTTTGCTTCTCGATATTTCTCATGGGAATTTGAGGTTGTAGGTTGTCAGGGTAGCTTGGACTTTGGGGGAATGTTAGAAGTCTAAGTTCCCTATAATTTTAATCACTTTTCAACAAAGTATTGGTTTATCTGGTGTCTATGAGATTGCTTTGGTTATCGTCGGGTGTTCGATTCTTCTTGGAAAGCTCCCATGCATAAGTTTTCTTGGAAGAATGACAACATTGATTCTTGAATCGAGCACTCTAGTCGTAGACGAGGACATAAGAAAAATCCTTAAAAAGGGTAATTTCCTCTAGTGCTTGATGAAATTTAATGGTCACAACAAGGAAATGGCCAAGCATATGGCCTATTCGTGGTGCAGTGGGATGGTCAGAGTGGGAACCCTTGAATTCAAGGTTACTATTCCCCTAATCATTGAAGTGATGGGGTTGCTAGTGGATGGATATGTGCACAACAAAGAAACACTCCTTGGCCAAAGAATCTCAATAATTCTTAGGAGAAGATGAGGAGCTGGTAAAATTCCAAAATAGATTTAAGAGATCTTCTTTGAAAGCGCCTTAGGACAAAATTACATTGGTGATAATGCAATATTTTACACTAGATGAAAATCAAGACATTCTCAGGAGTTTTCATTTTATGTTCTTGACCACCCATGTCACAAGAGGCTCATGAATATCCCTTCATTCTTGTTTTAGTCTATGTCGAGGTCGATGAGTAGGGTGAAGAAATGGGTTGTGTTGGACCCAATCCACCAAGGGTTGGCAAAGCTGATTTTTGACCACATAGTTAAAGCAAGAGGTTTGTCGAGGGAGGAGATCTTGAATTCCCTTGCTAGGGTGACACCTCCCATTATTGACTATCCAGACTCATCTCACTCTAAGTAGAGTGATTCTTTGAGTTGGGAGGTCATCAACACAATCTCTGTTTTGATTTCCAAGGCCAAGGTGGTAGAGTCCCCCCTAAAAGGAGTTGGAAGGAGCGAGGATGGAATGCTTGGTGGAAAATTTAGCAAATACTGATAAAAATTCTCTTTGCATGGATGAATCTGACTCTGATGACTTTGTTTGGCCTTCAAAGAAAGCTAAACTTCTTTTTAGGTTGGCCAATACAAAAAAGGAGGTTAATTCTTGATCCCAGGATACTCGTAGTACACCCAAGTCCTTCAAAAATATGCTCTTGAAGCTGTAGAAGTCCCTTATCGAATGACTTGAAAAATAAAGTGAAGGGAAACCAATGCACATTTCAAAAAATGACAACAAAAATTACGTTAATAATTTTACTTTAATTGTTAAAAATATAATCAAAATATATTTAAAAATAATAAAATTTATAATTTAAATATATTTAACCTATTCTTAACGATATCATAATAAAAATTTGAAAATATGCTTTAACGAGTAACCACACCACGAAATAAGATATCATAATGATGTTTGTAGCAAAAAGAAAATATGAAAATTAAATAGATTGAAAGTTTAATAATAGGTATTATTTTTTTTGGTGATAAATTATTTTTAAAAGTTAGGTGGATTGTTTAGTTAGATATTTATCAAGAAGAAATTTGGGTTCAAACTTTGGGATGCCAATTTGTAAAAGTAGTAATCTATTCCATATTGGGTGCATGCCAAACTAATGGCTTCGATTGACAATAATGGCCCCAAACGAAGGTAATATTTATCTCACGTCAAGTCAATAACAATACGAAATATAAGCAGTCATGACTCATGTCAATTACTAAAAAAAAATACTAAAAGTAATGTAAGATATATAAAAAAATTGCATTGGTTTTTTAGTCGTAAAGAAAAAGAACCTTGTCGTGGCCCCTAAGTTGGCTCTATTTCTTACCCGTTGGAATTTCCCAATATTATTTACTTACCCGTTGAAATCTCCAAATATATATTTTATAATTAAAAACATCAAATTGGTCACATTCTATTTTTTAAAGAAACATGACTAACTTTAGTGTTTCAACGATAACAACATAATTGTTGGACTACATTAGATTACAAATTCTTATGATAATTATTTTAAATTATATATAAAATACATTATAATATTTATATTTGTTATTTTTTTTTTTTTTGATTGGTTGAAAGGGTGTTGAAAGGTCCCTGAACCTTGTACAAAATAGTCGTGGGCCTCCGAAGAGGGAGGCAAAGGGGAAGAACGACGGTAGCAGAACGAGACAACCTGAAAATAGCAGGGGCCACCTAAGGTAAAGGTGCCCAGAGGAACCAACTAGAAGAACTAACTAAAGGAAAACATGACCAGAGGCTAATCAGAAAAGGGAAAGCAAAACTTAAATAGAGAAATTCACCATTTGGAGGTGTTTTGGCTGCTCCACAACATACCCCAAAATTGGGGACCCACCTTTTTTTGCATGTTTTCCAAGAAGACCGAAGAGGCCCATATGCTAAAGATCAAAGAAAAAGCAAAACACCACAAGGAGGAAAAAGTGTCGCGATATCGCGACATGTTGCATTTTCGTGGTCCAAAGCAAAGGGAGAAAGCAAGGAGGAAAAAGTGTCATGATATCGTGACATGTTGCATCGTCGTGGCCACAGGAGGAAAAGGTGTCACGATATCGCAACATGTTGCATCATCACGGCCAAAGGAGAAAAAGTGTCGCGATATCGCGACATGTTGCATCATCGCGGCCAAAAGAGAAAAAGTGTCACGATATCGCAACATGTTGCATCATCGAGGCCAAAAGAGAAAAAGTGTCACGATATTATGACATGTTGCATCGTCGCGGACAAAAGAGAAAAAGTGTCACGATATCGCGACATGTTGCATCGTCACGGCCAAAAGAGAAAAAGTGTCGTGATATCGCGACATGTTGCATCATCGCGACAAAAAGAGAAAAAGTGTCACAATATCACGACATGTTGCATCGTCACGGCCAAAAGAGAAAAAGTGTCACAATATCGCGACATGTTGCATCATCATGGCCAAAGGAGGAAAAAGTGTCACGATATCATGACATGTTGAATCGTCACGACCAAAAGAGAAAAAGTGTCGCGATATCACGACATGTTGAATCATCACGGCCAAAAGAGAAAAAGTGTCGCAATATCACGACATGTTGCATCATCACGGCCAAAGGAGGAGAAAGTGTCGTGATATCGCGACATGTTGCATCGTCGCGGCCAAAGGAGGAAAAAGTGTCGCGATATTGTGACATGTTGCATTTTCACGGCCAAAAGAAAAAAGTGTCGCAATATCGTGACATGTTGCATTTTCGCGGCCAAAAGAGAAGAAAGAAAAAGTGTCGCGATATCATGACATGTTGCATTTTCGTGATTCAAAAGGGGCAGGCAAGCAGAGAAACAAGAAGTGTCACGATTTCATGACATGTTCGATTTTTGAGCATAGGAGTTGATGTTGACTCTGATTTCGAACAAACCCTCCTTGAGTATCATGGAAAGACTCCATGGTCTGCAAGAAACATGCAGACCAACTGATCAAGTTCCAACTGTCCTCAATCTGGATATTATTGAGATGCTTGTGGATACATTTGTGGATGGGATTTGCCAGCGTGGCGTAGGTGATTAGAGCATCAACATACCATACCAATCCCCTTGGTAACAACTCACATTGTGCAAACATTGAAACTTGTAGGATCATTCCTTAGGCCAATGGGGAAGGAGTCTCTCCATACTTGAATGTCAGATTCGTTGACTCCCCTATTAGCTAGCCAATCCGCAGCTTTGTTTCCTTCCCGGTACTGATGCTTAATGACTAATTTTGGGTAATTTCCAACTAGAGCCTTGCATTCTTGGAAAATCAAAGCTAGGGACCAGGGAGGCTTAGTTGTACCTTTGAGGTAGTTGATACAGTGCAACGAGTCTCCTTCGATGATAATTTTATTGATGGTCAACCCTTCCATGAGGATCAAACTTTGGAATAGAGCTTGAGCCTCAACCATATTATTGAATTGAATTACCAAGTTTTGGGTGAAGGCCAAAATTATTTCTCCCTTGTGGTTTCTAAGAATTCCTCCTCCTCCAGCCGCTCCTGGGTTGCCTTTAGCCGCACCATCAAAATTGAGCTTGTGCCACCCAAAAGGTGGTAAGACCCACTTTATGATAGACCTATCAACAGAATTACGAAGCATAACAAAGATGTTAGACAGATTGAAAAGTTTAGCTAGATATGATTCTAAGCCATGAGGGGGGGGTTTGGAGAAGAAACAAGAGAGGCATTCTCCACAGATAGGGCTAATATTTTTACAATGATAATATTCTTATCAGTGGCTTGATTTTTGAAAATTTTGGCATTTCTCTCGAGCCAAATCTGCCATAGGTAAATGTGAAGGCAAGCTTGCCACACAAATTTTAGTTGGTTGCTCTTGAAATGCCAGGGCCATTGCTTAATAAGGAGGGGAATGGAAGGTGGGAGCACTGTGGAGATGCTAAAGGTGTTATGGACATGGTTGAGAACTGCTAAAGAGATGGGGAATTCCAAAAAAACATGTGAAATTGACTCACAGGCATTTTTGCACAGGATACACCAATTGGGAATGAGTAACCCTCTGATTATCAAGTTGTCTATGGTGAGGATTCTATTTTGGGTGGCCAACCAGCAAAATAATTTGACCTTGGGAATGATATTGGGAATCCAGACCTTATTTGATAATTCCCATCCATCTATGGGAGTTTCTTGGCTGTAGTAAGTTGATTTGACAGTGAAATTTCTAGATTCTTCAAGGTTCCAGACCATGGAATCATCTTTGTGTGAGCTCGGGATGATGCAAGTCCTCAACAAGTTTTGTAATCACCTGAGAGCCTCAGTGATATGCCTAGGCCTATTAATAGCTAGGTGTTTCTATTTACATCTTGTAGGACCTTGGGTAATGAAGTGACACACCTTATCTCCAAAGGTGGCTTATGTAGTCGCCTTGAGCACTACAAGATGCAGATCTTGGCTGAGAGGTTTATCACGGATCCATGGGTCATCCCAAAAATGAATGGTCATTCCAGTTCCTAGAAACCACCTTAAGCCTTCCATGATGATTTTCCTTGTTTTGATTATGCCATTCCAGAAATGGGATCCGATAGGTGGGTTGTGCTCTCCAAGAAATGAAAACTGTTGAAGGTACTTAGCTTTAATGATATCAATCCAAGTGACTTTTTCATTGATGGTAAGTCTCCAGGCCTGCTTGGCAATGAGGGCCATGTTCATCCGGTTGATGTCTCTGAATTCGAGTCCTCTATCCTTTTTCTTGGAACAGACCCTATCCCAGGCGACTAGCGAAAATTTATTCTTGTTTTCGTTTCCAGCCCAAAGGAATCTGCGTTGAATTTGTTCAATTTTTTGGTAGATGGTAGTTGGAGCTTTGGCAGATGATATTTGTTAGTTATTATAATATATGTTAGTAACTATTTATATACTATAAAAGCATAAGATGCATTTTCAAATGTAAATATAAATGTTTGTTTATTTTTTGGATTTGATTTGTGCTAAAAATTCCTCAAGCTTAGCGTTGGGCATTTTTATTCTACCATGACTTCTTATAAATGGAAAAGTTAAGCTTACCAATAGGGAATTTAACACACATCCACACACATCACGGTTTGAAATTTTGACTTAGAGAAGAGTCAAAGTCCAAATTATTGCGTTGTTTGTTAGAACCCTAGACCAATGCTCAAGGATGAACATTCCCATCCCACCATAACCTCTAGGACCCTAGACCAATGCTAAAGGATGAACATTCCCATCCCACCATAAGTTTAAGGGAGAGAGTTGAACTTATCAATAGATAATTTAACACACAACCAACACATCCTGGTTTGAACTTTGGACCTTCTGAAGAAGATCCAAAGCCCGAACGTTATCCTCTCCAAGATATTTTTTCCGTATTTGGTTAGTATGAGAAACCCCTTTTTCATATTTGGTTAGTATGATAAACCCCTACAAATGACGCTCAAGTCTTGGCATCCTCATCCCCATCCCACCATGAATTATCATGAGGGAGATAATTGATCTTATCAATAGGAATTTAACACATAGCCACACACATGCCTTGGTTTGAACATTGGACCACTTGAAGAAGAGCCAAACAATGTCGTTGCATTATCCCCTGGGACTAAACATTAACAATTATTTTTTATTTTTAGATTTGGTTAGTGTGAGAAACCCTTGTGACCAATGCTCAAGGTTAGGCATCCCCATCCCTCCATGACTTCTCATAAGGGGGAGAGCTCAACTTATCAATAGGAAATTTAACACACAACCATACACATGCTCGTGTTTGAACTTTGGACCTTCTCAAGAAGAGCCAAAGCCCGAATATCCTATAGAGCAATAAATAGATATAAATATTATTAAAACACTTTAATTAAGGTAATGTAAAATAATTTAATGAAAAACATATATCTAAGACAATTATCTTGAAACAATTATATATGCAAATAAAAAATGTTGAGCAACTATCTTGACCAGTTATCAATTAGATTGACATTATTTTTTTTCTGATACATAGAGGAATCAACTACCTATTCTTTTTGAACAACTAGTCATAAGGTCAAGTCATATTGTTTCCATAGCATCAAATCATGGTGCTACCACTATAACCTCTATCTCACCTCGGTAAACATGATGTGAAGTGAGGAATACCCCAGTGGTTTGGGGTTGATACCACCATAAACTCTATCTTATCTCGGTAGATCCAAAGGGAGGGAGACTCCCAGTGGTTTGGGATTGGTACCACCATCATCAAGTTGGAAAACACTCAACAAACACAGGTTAGACTACTACCTTTGCCCAGATTGGACATACCCCAAGGTTTGAACCTAAGTCTCCTCTTGATAAGTGCCCAACATCTTACCAATCCACCAATTAGATTGAAATTATTAAGTTATGTTTCTCAATGCAAACACTATCAAATATAAATATATGTATATATAAAGATATATATGTCGACATTCACCCCTTCCCATACCACTTAACAACCGACTTTTTACCAAGCATGCTTACTCTTGCGGAATATGGATAAACCGCTCTCTTTATGGGTTTCATAGCTAATAAGAGTTCTAATGATGTAATAAATTGTCCTTTTTATGTTGATTATCATATTAGGATTAGGAGGTATAAGGATAAGAAGGAAAGTGAGGTATATCTTTAAGGAATTAAAATCTACTTGGAACTCATCATCCCATCAAAATTTTATATCCTTGCACAAGATCTTGTAAAAGGGTTATCATTTATTTACAAGTTGTGATATAAATCTTCTAAAGGCTTAGCATTTGCCTTGGTTGTCTAGTTTAGTTAGATTTTATGGGAAAGGCATGTTAGTAATAGCTAATATCTTAATTAGATCTACTTCAATATCATATATAGACATAATCAAAATGATTTTAAGGCATTAAAAAAATGATATATTTTGGGTGTCTACATTTATCCCTTTTGTATTGTGTTGTGTGTAAACACAATGTAGTGCAAAAATAGATGATACCGTTTGGATTGATGATGGATAGTGATGAATGGATTAGTAATGAAAATGATTTTTAGCTTGAGGAGGGGGACATAAGATTACCCCAAATAAAGAGCAATGTAGGATGTCCCAATCATGGAATGGATAAATACCCTTGAATATTTACCTTTAATGGATTGATGAGCTCACTTTGATGTGGTACATTGACCAGACATATGGTAGGTGTCCTCACAATGTTGCCATTGATTGTAAATGGGCTTACGTGTTGCCACCTTGATGTAGCATAGGTGTGTAGAAATCGTACAACCATAGGCATGGGATCTACCAAATTAGGGTTTGATTGAATTAGAGTTTTTATTAAAGGAGAGAAGTTTTGTTATTTGCCCTAGTAAAAGGGATTTAATGATAGCCTTAGGCAAATATTCTTGGACACATGCAACTCCAAAATTAGGTGTTTGAGTGTTGGACTTGTTTGAGGTAAAATTTTATGGATATTGTCTACCCCCTCAAGCGATGAGTTGATGGAGAAAAGAATGGATGACAATGACGAATCACTTGACAAAAAGTAGAATGGGTGATAAAAGAATGAGATGGTCAAAGAGTGAAACATGACATGAAATGGAAAGGGACATTATGGTTGTGTGTGGGTTTTTTTGGATACTTTGAGTGTCCTTATGGTGATCTGCTCATCCTATCAGATTGCATGGATAATTAGTCATTGCAACTACCATGTGTCTATAGTAGATTACTAGGTACAAGGTTCACTCAAAAGGCTAGTAAAGATATTCTATGGGGATGATAAAAGGGCATGAAAGTAAATCTAATCTAGAAATAAAAAAGTAAGTCTAGTCTACAAACATGGAAGTAAATCTAATCTATGAACATGGAATTAAATCTATTCTATGCACATGAAAGTAAATCTATTCTATGAACATGAAAGTAAATCTAATCTATGAAAGCATTAAAATTTGAGCTATTAAAGTAGGAAATTGCATGAAAGTAAAGTTATTCTATGAAAACATAAATTGGTATGATTGATTGAAGGGTGCTAATTGATGATTGATGATGAGTGTCCTTATGGTAATCTTCTCATCCTACTATATTGCATGGAAAACTAATCATTGTAATTTTCAAGCATACTAGAGAAGATCACTATGTATGAGGATCACTCTATTAAAGCGATGAAAGGAAAGCTATCCAATAAAAGCGATAAAAGACATGAAAGTAAATCTAAAGCTAAAGGTAATCTAGGATAGAAAAGTAAATCCTAAGCGAAAGCTAATCTAGGATAGGAGAATAAATCCTAAGCTAATGTGTAGAAAAACAAAGTTAATATAATGTAGATAAGTAAAGCTAATCTAATGTGCAGGAAAGGAAATCTAATCTAATACAAGAAAGGAAATATAATCTAAGGAAGGAAAGAAAATCTAATCTAATGCAAGAAAGTAAAGCTAAGCTAATGCTAGAAAGGAAACCTAATCTAAGGTAGGAAAGGAAATTTAATCTAATGCAAAAAAGTAAAGCTAAGCTAATGTTGGAAAGGAAATCTACTCTAAGGCAAGAAAATAAATCTAATCTAATATAGGTAAGTAAAGCTAAGTTGTTGGATAGGAAATCTAATCTAATGCAAGAAAGGAAATCTAATCTAATGCAGGAAAGTATAGCTAAGCTAATGCTGGAAAGGAAATCTAATATAAGGTAGGAAAGGAAATCTAATCTAATGCAGGAAAGTAAAGCTAAGCTAATGCTGGAAAGGAAATCTAATCAAATACAGGAAAGTAAATCTAAGCTAATGCTAAAAGGAAATCTAATCTAAGGTAAGAAAATAATTCTAATGTAATGTAGAAAAGTAAAGCTAAGCTAATGCTAAAAAGGAAATCTAATCTAAGGTAGGAAAATAAATTTAATCTAATGCATGAAAGTAAAGCTAAGTTATTGGAAAGGAAATCTAATCTAAGGTAGGAAAGGAAATCTAATCTAATGTAGGAAAGTAAAGCTAAGCTATTTCTGGAAAGGAAATATAATCTAAGGTAGGAAAGGAAATCTAATTTAATACAAGAAAGGAAAGCTAAGCTAATGCAGGAAAGGAAATCTAATCTAATGCAGGAAAGTAAAGCTAAGCTAATGTTAGAAAGGGAATCTAATCTAAGGCAAGAAAATAAATCTAATCTAATGCAGGAAAGTAAAGTTAAGCTAATGTTGGAAAGGAAATCTAATCTAAGGTAGGAAAGGAAATCTAATCTAATGTAGGAAAGTAAAGCTAATTAGTTCTACTTTTGCCTGAGCAGAATGGGGCTCTACTTTTTCTCAAGTGGAATGGGACTCTGCTTTTGCTCGAGCGGAATGGAGTTGTTGATGATTGGATTGTTCAACTTTTTTCCTTGGCCAAAAGGGGTTGATGGTGATTGGATTGTTTGGATTTTTGCACTGGCCAAAAGGGGGGATGTTTTGGATTGTTTGGATTTTTTCCCTAGCTAAAATAGGGGATGTTTTGGATTGTTTGGTTTTTTTCCCCAACCAAAAGGGGGTTGATGATGATGGTTGATTCTATTCTAAATATTATGCTAGGAAAACAAGAAAGGACATGAAATGAAACCTATGCTATGATTGATGGATTGATTGATGGATGGATTAATTGATTAGATAATTTTGCTTTTTCCCTAGTAGAAAAGGGTTGTTGGTGATTGGATAAGTGATTAATGATTGGTTTATGATTGGTTGGTGACACCAAAAACATTTGATAGAATGCCATTATGTGATAGAGAAAAATGGGATGGATTAGATGGAGAGTTTTTTGAATATTGAAGAGGGAAACATTGGTCAATGGGAAGCTATTTAGGGGTAGGTAGTTGGCAATGGCAACTACCCTGGATGATTGGTCAATCACCCTTGACGACTACTATAGTGACCCAAGTGTAGTTTTTCTACAATTTGAGGGACCAAACGATGTTATAATTAGAAAAAATTATAGTTGTTGAAAATATCTTTTTGAGCATGATACAAGGGTGGTAGTTTTAGAAAATTTGGAGAAGATTTGATAGGCTAAAATGTGGCTGAAAGATGACCCTATTTTTAGGAGTGAGAAGTGTTGAATTATAGGTCTTTGAAAGGCATATTTGGCTTGGGTGGTTAGAGGGTAGATGTACAAAGGTGAATTGGTGGTAATGGATGAAAAGTGGGTTAATTATGAGTGTTTATAAAGATGATAGATAGAAGGGAAGTGGTGAGACAACTACGGGATAACAACAAGGATGATTGTTTGATATATGAGCCATAGTTTTGGATGTATGAGTAGGATAGGCCTAAAGTCTAGATCAATTGTAGCCTATGGGTATGGGACTTTGATGGATGGGGACTATGTGAGGTGATTTAGATAGTTAGGGATATATATAGAGGATAGTGAAGGTGATATATATAATATGATAGAGAGATGCATGTATGCATGTTTGATAGTCATTCAAGAATTACCTGTATATGTATTACTATGCATGGTTTAGTTGGTTAATCAAGGATGCTGACATAATTAGAATGATATGACAATGAGCTAAAAGGAAAGGTATTGAACATACTAGGGGAATGGAGTGAATGACACCAAGGGGTGGGTGACAATGTCATAAATGGAGAATAGGAACACAACTAAAGGGGAGGAAGGTAATGACAATATGAGTCCTCTCACATGCCCCAATAAATGAGAATATAAAAGTGCTTTTAGGGAACTCAAACATCCTAGTGACATCGATCAATCTTCTCTACTAGTCAATAAGGTGCTCTAAGATACCAAGACCATCCTAGGAATTCAAGTATCTCGAGGAAAAAAGTGAGTGCAGTGATACTCATTTATTATTTTGAGTGAGGTTTGACTGACCAATTGTAACTTAAGCCATTGTAAGCTAGCTCATCCATGAGCGATCATAGGTCTATACAAAATAAGGTTGCTAATGTGACATACATGTCACCACATAGAAGGCATACTCCACTGCTAATCAAGCATCTATAACCCTGATGGAAATAGCCCCATAATCCTTCGATGTTGCTCCACTACTAACCAGGCATCTATAGCCCTGATGGAGACATCTAAAATACCCAAGGACCCATGATAAAATAGTATTATTGATTTTTTTTATACTTTTTTTTGTTGTTGTATGGATCCTTAGGTTTGGATTATGTGCATAATAGGATTAGTAAGGAAAACCATTCCCTTTATGGCTAGAGCTATGCATGGATTCATCTTTCCTAAACTCAAAATGTGATTAAGTTATGAAATATGTGTGTGATACTAGAGAACACAAGGTAACCAGGAAAGGCCTATAGTACTCAAAGACCAGATGATAGTCAATGGAGGTTGATCAAGTCATTAGGCATAGTTGAATAACCAAAATAACTTACAAATTTTTCTATCCTAAGACAAGGAAGAGACAGGTTGTCATGTGGGTAGACAAAATGAGAGGAGACTATGATTATAGAAATGGGAGAAGAAAGAAACAAAACACATGATGGTCAACAAGGGTTATAGATGTAGGGGAACATGAATATTGAGAAGGGATGAGTAATTGTATTTATGCCATTGATTATTGCAATAAACCATGCTTAGAAAAGTAGACCAATAGAATTGAACTGTTGGATTAGAATGAAGGATAACAAAGGAAAGAGATGATGGATGATTTAGTCATTATTGTGTGCAAAAAAATTGAAAGGGAAGGGGTTGCTACTCTCCCACAGACCAAGGGAAAGGTAGGAGGAGGATGAGCTAGAATATGGACTCCCCCAAGTTAGTAGATAGTTTTTAAAAATTATGGACTCCCCTAGGCAAGAGATGAGGTGAAGAGGGGGAGAGAAATGACAAAATGAGGAGGGTTAAATAAGGGAAATAGAATGGGGAAATAAGATAAGAGGAATGGGGAAAATAGAAGAGGAAGGAATGAGAGAGAGAAAAATAAAGGAGAAAGAGGAACCAACCATAGGTACATAGCCACTTAAATCATGATTGTACAACAATGGTATGTAACCTATCAAAGAATAATATGAGAATGGGGTTGAAGAGGTGATGAAGAAGAAAGAGGAAAAAATGGGGTACATGGTGGATAGGATAATGATGGTGGTTGATGGTGGATGCAATGTGGATTGGCATGACACTCTAAGAAGGAGATATGAGATTATCTTGAATCATGATCAATGTAATATGACCCATTAATGGAAGAGGTGAATATCTTTGAGTTATATTGGAGTTAGAAAATGAACCAACCATATGGTAGGTGCTCTCATAATGTTGTTATCGATTGTAAGTGGTGTTACATGTTTCCACCTCGATGTAGCATAGGCATGTAAACATCTTATAAACATAGGTATGATACATAACAAATCATATTTTATTAGAGTTTGTGTTGAGAAGATAAATTCTACATTTTGACCCGATAGAGTAGGGTTCATGGTAGTCTTAGGAAAGGTTCTAGGAGATATTTTGATTCCAAAAAAGGGTATTGGGATATTTATCAAGATTCCTAATGGTATGGATAAGGTAATGCCATCCAACTCAAGTGATAAAGCAATTTGGTATGGGTTGTGAGTGGGGTGGATTAATGGAATTGGTGGTTGTGTAATATGTAGATGGGTGGAAGAAGTCAGTTGGTGAAGAGGAAGAGAGTGAAGAAAAAAGGATTCATTGGAGGAGGAGGATCATGGGGATGAGATGGTTAATTCCCCATGATCAAGGATATCTTGGATAAGATGTTGGAAATGTGAAGAGTCCTCAATATCATGGATTATTTGACAATGATAGACACAAAAGTGATTGGATTTGTACCATTTAGGTTTGGGATTATTGAGTTGCTATAGGCATATATGAGGTAGAGTAATTACTTTTGTATCATGAAATATTTAGAAGATGATAAAAAATGGCTCTAATAGGATATTACTAGGATGTAGTGGGTGATGAGGATGCGAGGGTCAATTGGAGGGTCAATATGAAGAAGATGGAGTGGAGAAGGGTTGGATTAGGAAGGGTTTGAATGGCTATGTGGAGAGGTTTTGATGACTTAATTAGAGAGTAAGGTTTGTAAGTTGGTTTGAGATTTGTTGTAGATCATTTAAAGGTGGAGTTGGAAGAGGTAAGATAGGTGTGGATGGTCGAATGAGATGGTGAGGGTTAAGTTGGGAGGGATGAGAAAATGGAGGAGGTCAAGGTGGGTGGAGAGGATAGGATGAGTGGTAAGGTCACGAGGGTTGGTATTCACAAAGGGCTAGGAGTAAAGGATAAGGTAATGGGAGAAGGAGAGGAAGAGGTGATCTTGGAAGAAGAGGTGGAAAGGATGAGCGGGGTTAGGGTACAAAGGATGAGGTGGTCCTCTTAGGAGGAATTTTGATTAGAGTGGTGGAGGTGGCCTACAACATTAGGCCTAGATCAAAATGTGAAGGTCAAGGGTAGGCCTCGATGATTATAGATGAGATATGATAGATTAGGGGAAAGGTACTAGGTGAGATGAAAGGCATCACTCCCAAATGGATTTGGAGAAGTGGATGAAGAAGGAGGGATATGGTCAGAATGATCCATGATTTTTTCTTGAGCATGAGCTTGAATTTGGTTTTGGACCATAAACGGATAAGGATGGGGTAAAATGGGAAGGAATGGATAGGATTGGTGGGAGGAATAGGTAAAGGTGGATTTTGAGAATGTATTGAAGGTTTTGGTGATGGTTTGGGTGATTTTGATGGTTTTTAGTGATGGTTTAGATGGTTTTGGTGAGAAAAATGTGTGATATACACAAAAAAAATGCAAACAACCAATAAAACAAACAAGGATGATTTTGATATTTTGTTTTGGTGTTTTGGGATGTTTTGGCCAAGATGGAGGATGTTTTGTGGATTATTTTTGTTTTTATTTTGTATTGGTTTTTGTGTGTTTGATGTACCCTAGTCCTAGGAACTACAAAAGGGTGGATGGAGTGGAATCTACAAGGGTGTGTTTATGCCCACCCCTTTTATGAGAAAAGGAATTAAAATGGCTAGAAAGGTTTCCTAGGATAGGATTTTGGCTTTAGGTACCCTAAGGGGACAAAATGAACCTCCAAGAGGGGAGGACACACTATGTAGGTCCTGCTACTGGCCCAACCAATATTTTGCTTCACCCTTGATCAAGCTAAGATAAAAATAAAAACTACAATGCCACTAAATGTTAAGCCCCATGGTCAAAGGGCATCTAACCTTAATATTACCCTGAGCTAATCCCAAGGGTAACCAACTTCCTAGTGATGAAATATAGGAAACTATGCATACTAACTATGGTGTCTAAGAGAAACCGATGGTTGGGGATGAAGTCTAACTTAATGATTGGTTATCCTCACAAAAAAATATATTTTGAAAAATTATGTGCAAGTGTGTGTGAGGTTTGTTTTTGTTGTTTTGTGTTTTATGTTTTTATTCCTACTTGTAATGCAAAACTAAAATAATAGATGTAAAAAATAATGCAAACAAGCACTATCTCGAGGATGCTCCTATGACTAAATGTGACTAATCCTAAACATAAAATGATGATAAAGCATACTAGCTAAAGAAATAAGTAAACCTAAAGTAAGATGCAATGGAGAGTCCTACTCCTAGAGAAGAAACAAACAATCCTAGAGAAGAAGAAACAAATAATATAACAAGGATGGTTTGGATGATGCCTATGGATGATTGGATGCTTGATTCTAACCTGACCTAAGCTAAATGATGAATCTAACCTATGACAACAATGAAGGTTCTTGGGAAATGACTATTCTAAGTAGGATCATTGATGCTAAGGAAATGCAATGCAACTATTCTATGGGAATGAAGGCACCTATGCTAAGAATGATGAAAAAAAATTGCTTTAAGGTAATGAAATTGACCTACACTAAGAACATGAAAACATATTACTCTAAAGAAATGAAAAAAACCTATGCTAGGAGAGAAAAAACAACTATGATAGGAAAACTATGAGTAACTATGCTAAAGAAATGATAACAACTATGATAAGGAAACTAAAAAAACTATGCTAAAGAACTAAAAGAACCTAATTTAATGAAATGAAATCAATCTATACTAATGAAATTAAAGCAACTAAACTATAGAAATAAAAACACCTATTCTAGAAATATAAAGACACAACTATGCTATGATACTGGAGATAACTATACTAGGAAGCTATTCTAAGAACATGAAAAGACAACTTATGCTAATAAGATAAAAGCAACTATGCTAGGAAAATAAAAATATCTAGACTAAGCAAATAAACCACTATGCTAAATAAAAAAACTAAACTAAGGGAATGGAAACATAAGCTATACTATGTAAGTAAGCACTACAACTACAACTATGCCAAAGAAACAAAAAAGGCTAGTCTAAGCAAATGAAAGCAACCTTTACTAAAAAGGGAAAAGAACTATGTTATTCTAAGGATGGAAAGAAAAGGTAACTAAGGAAAGTAAAATAACCATTCTAAGAAAAGAGAGATACCTATGCAAAGAAAAAGGGAAGTGCCTAAACTACAAAGAAAATAATAAATCAAACTACCTAATGCAAATGGAAATCTGCTATGCTAAAGGACTATGCTAAGAAAACTTAACACCTATGATAAGCTAAGGGATTAAAATACTATGCTAGACTAAAATATTGAACTCCTATACTAAGCTAAGATTGGAAAGAAACTAAACTACAAATTGGAAACCAAGGAAAAATAAAATGATAATGATGATCAATGCTAAACTAGGTGATATAAACCCCTAACCTATAAGCCTACGCTATTGATAAAATGGAAGAAAATTATTGGCTGCTTTTGGACCTTAGAATACCTCAAGATTCACAATCGGTAGGGGGCTAAAAAATGGTAGCAATTGGTAGGGGTGACTACCAGGTGGTAGGTGTGACTATTAGATGGTAGTGGTGATTGCTACCAGTTGACAGGGGCGACTAGCAGTGATCAAAAGCCAATGAATTGATCCTTAGTTTGGGTGATTTGTATTAGAGTATATTACATTATTTAGGTACATGTTAATGTACCACCTTGGGTGCATTGTTAGACTAATATTTTATCTTAGGAAGAAGTAATAAATGCACAAGTGTCAATGTGCAATGATGTAAATGTACAAGGAGTCCACTTGTACATGAGTCATAGGAAAGGTAGTTTGGAAGAGTAAGGGCCAAGTAACTTATCTTCTTATATATAGGCCCCATAGGGAATAGAAGAAAATATATGTGTGTGAAGTAGAAGTGTGATCAATATAGAGTAGTGAGTAGGTACAATGTAGTTTCCATTAGAGTTATGGAGTGTTCATTTCCTCCATTACATTGTATTGTACTATTTTCATAACTTTCCATTAATAGCATATTTCAATCTTATTACAAAATTCCATTATATTACTTTTCTGCATATTTTACATCTTGTGATTGCTTTCCCCCATAGCATACATTATCAAAAGCTAATAGTGGTATCAAAGCTACGATAGATTAGATAGGAATAGGGAGAGCCATAAGAGAGATTGAGAGGAGAGAAGCAAATCTTAGTTCTAGAATTTTTGAGATTGCATTTGGCTAGAGTATTTCCATAGAGTTGTAGAAAAACTTGTGAAGACTAGGACTCAACATTCATTCCACTAGATTGACAAATCAACTAGTGAATATTCATCACTTAGAATTTCTTTCATTACAATCCTAATACTTTGTTATAGGAAAAAGGAGATTTAAAGAAATTTGGAAAGCTTCCTATAGAGAGCTAGGAAGAATATCATCTTTAAAATTAATCCAACACCAAGAAGCAACAAACAAAAGAAAAGGAGATTCCAAGAACCTGAGGGAAGTCCTATTGCAGACCTACACATTGTAGAAGAAGAAAAGGCCATAGTAGCCTTATTGCTGATCCAAGAGATTCCAGAGAAGAGTCTAGAAAAATATAGGAGATTGGTGATCTCTATTGAATATTGCATATAGTAGATTGAAGAAATCAACTAGAAGAAGTTGAAGAGACCCATAGAAGGTCCCATTAAAGAACTTCTAGTTTTGGAATATTGGAGATTGGTGATCTCCATTGAAGCTTGTAGATTGTAGAAGTGAAGAAGGACTAGCAAGGTCTTATTCCAGATTCTAAAAGTAGCAAATTCTAGATATCTAAGAGATCTCATTGCCAACACTTCCATAGTAGAAGGTTGAAGGAAAGGTCTCATTGAGAAGACCAGAGAAGCTACGATATTGAAGACCTTGGAGAGGTCTCAAGGAGAAATAAGGAGAAGGCTTGGAGAGCCTTATTGCAGAGTTTGAAGAAGCCATTAAAGGAGTTCCTAGAAGAACTCATTGGAGAAATTCACTACCAAGGAGAAGCTCCTGATAGTGAAGAAATTGGGACAATTGTTGCCATCCAAAAACAAGTCCAAAGGAGAAAATATTTGGCAAGTAGTTTACCAAATTTCAAAGAAGACCAGTGAAGACCTCAAGACTTTTATATTCTTGAGAAGAAGGCCCATATTGAAGCTATAATTCAAAAATGAGGTTGAAGGAGAACACAAACAGAATAATCCTACCAAATCCAAGAGATTTGGAGATTGCCTTTCATAGCTAAGAAGGCACATTTTGGAGATAGGGGTTTGTTGAATCTACAACAAAATATTGAAGGGTTCTTGGAGGAGAATCCCAACTACAAAACTTTAGATTTCCAAGGTACATTCTGAAGGAGAAGTTGAAGCCACCTACAACAGTATTAGGGCAGCAAGTTAGAGGGTTCCAAAAGCTGCAATTAGGTGAGTTAGATGTTAGATTTTGATGATATGGTAGTGCAAGGAATGCAACCACAAGATGCAAGATAAATAATATGAGATAACTATAAACTAATGACACAATAATATGTGGGAAAATAATGAGATGAACATCTACAAATAAGTTAGAAATATGATATTAATGAAAGTGATGAAAATAGTACAATGCTATATAATGGAGGACATGAACACTCCATGAAAGGATATGAAGGACTACAATGTACCACACACTCTCTATACTACTACTACTTATGCTCCTTCTTAAAACACTTAATATGAGGCCTTTATATAGGAAGATAGATTCCTTGCCCCTTACTCTACCTATCTAATTGATGTACGAGTGGACTCCTTGTAAATCTACAACTTGCACATTTGACACTTGTGCATTTCCTACTCTAGTTATGTACCAAATATGGTACATTTACATGACCCAAATGATGTAATATACTCTAACACCCCTTCGTATTACATTATTTGGGTATTGAAGACTTTAGTCTTCAATATGGATCTTCTATCTAGTACTGGAGTTTGAATTCTCCTTCTCTATTGTCTGTGTCCTGTTCAAGCAAGTAGTTAGTGTCTTCATAAAATGCTATCTTTGTTGAGAGAGATTTGACTTCATGATATTTTGTAGGATCTTCTAGTTCTTCAACTTCTTGAGTCCTTTGAGCTAAGTGTCCCTTCTGATTTTCTTCTCGATATTCCAATTGTTGTATGATCGCTAAAACTATTGTTGATGAGGATTATTTTGGGCTTGATACTACCTTGGTTGGAATGCCCTATTTGATTGGCTTCCATAGTTTGTTTTATTTCTTTGATTCTAGTTTTTGGGATTGAATCTACAGTAATTAGTGCTATGATATTTTCTCTTGCATACATGACAATATTTGTTATTCCAAGGTCTTCATACTTTTTGAAGATGATGCTAGGGGTTGAAGTAATGGGTTGCAGGAAATAAAATAAATGAAACAAAAATAATTGGTCATCAAAATGGTTTCATTGTTTTTGGTTGTTTATTTTCTTAGTCTTTCTTTTTGCACGTTTCATTGACTAGGGTTAGGTTTTCATAACCACCCACAAACTTGATCACACATGCTTGTTTTCTAAAATATCTATTTTTAATATTTAAAGTTTGGGTTTTGGGGGTGCTGTTGTTGTGGGGGTGGGTTTTTTTGGGGGGTGGGTTCTTTGGTGGGGTTTTTTGGTTGGTGGGGTGGTGGTTTTAGGTAATGTGGGGGGGTTGGAGGCGTTTTGGGTTGGTGAGATGGGGTTTGAGGGGGAGCTATTCTTGGTGATGGTGGGAGTATTTCTCTGTTTTTTTTTTTTTTCTTGGTGGGTTGGGGCTTGGTTTTTTGGGGGGTTGGGTGTTTGGGGGTTTGTCCGGGAGATTTTGGCTCCTTTGTTGCTTTTTTTTTGGGACTGGTTTGTGGGCTCTTGTTTTTTGTTGGTTGGTTTGATTCCTTATTTACTTTAGGGGATTGGGGGTGTGGATGGATTTTGGTTTTTGCGTGGTATTGGTGGTTGTTTGAGGGTTAGTCATTAGGTGTTTGTTGTTGATTTTTGTGTCAGTGGGGGTGTGTCTTGTTTTTGGGGGTCGGTAAAGGTTTTCAAGGGTTAAAAGGTTTTTTTGGTCTAGACTTGGCCTCTGTTTTGGTGTGGTTGTGTTTGGTTGAGATGGGGGGTTCTGTGACTTTGGTTGGTGTTTTGGAGGTGATTGCTTCCTACTTTTGGGGTTATGTACTTGGATTGGAGGGGGTTTTCTGTGTGGTTTGGTAGTTCTTGTTCGGTGTGGGGTTTGATCTTGTGTTTTGGGGTGGGTGGTCTTTGGGGATTTGGTGTTGTTGGCGGGTGTTTGGTGGTTGGGTTTTGGGTTTAGATCAATTTGTTTTTGGATCTTTGGAGGATGGTTTTTTTTTGGATTGGGGGTCTTTTTGGTGGTGGGGGTTTGGTTTTGGGTTTCTTTGGATCTGGCTTTGATTGGTTATGCGGTTGTTATGGGTTGTGTTTTTTTTGGTTTGGTTATTTGGTGGATATTGGTGTGATTTTTTTTTTTTTTGTTTGCTTTGGGGGGGTGCTGGTGGGTGGTTTTTTGTTAGGGGGGTTGAGGTGATGAGTTTTTGTTGATTATGTTTTGGTAGTGGGGGTTGTTATTTTGGGGGGGGGTTGGGGTGTGGTGGGGTTTTTTTTTGTCACTTTATTTTTTAAGGGGGGGGGGGCTATTGTTGTGTTTTTTTTTTTTGTTGGTGTTTTTTTTTTTTAGAGTTTATATTTGTTTTGGTTGTTTGTGGGTTTGTGGTTGGTGGTTAGGTTTGTTGTTTTTGAGGGGGGGGGGGTGTTGGTTTTTGTTTGGGGTGTTTTTGTTTGTTTTGTTTTTTTTTGGGGGGTTTTTGTGTTTTTGGGAGGTGGGAGGTGTGTGGTGTTGGTGTTTTTGTTTTTTGGGTTGTTTGGGTTTGGGGTGGGGTTTTTGTTTTGTTTTTGGGGTTGGGGGCTGTTGGGGGGTGGGGGTAACAAATCCTTGAGGAGTTACCATTGCTCATGGAGTGATACCTATCTCTCATCTTCAATTTTTGTCTATCTTTGTAATCTATAGTTAAGGAAGCTTCTAAATTTAAGCAATCATTAGATATTTTTCTATAGTTCAATGACAAATTAAGTTATTTTTTTGAACATGGTCTTGGATAAATTAAGATTTAATCTCCTTTTTAGTATTACAAAATATTTAAAAAAAAAAAGATTTTTTCCCTTGGTAAATAGTCCTTATGCTATTCTTTTGTTTTCTTTTGGGTTAAAAAAATGCCTTGATGGGACCTTTATTCTTCTAAGATCAAGGGTTAGTTCTTCTTTAATAAATAAAATATACCAATCTTTACTCTATTATTTCTCCAAAGGTTCTCCTTTTATATATTTTTCCTTTTCAGTTATTCAATATGTGTAGATATTTCTTGATGCACTATTTATATCTCCTTTTTTCCCAGTTAATGTCCTACTATGGGTTATTATTTTGTTATTATTTGATTTTTTTTTCTATTTAAAAATGTAAACCTCAACATATTTTTTCTTCCACTTTATTTTCATTTTTTCACTTTGGGATTGACCTAAACAAGTTATCATTTTATTAGTGGTTCTACCATTCTTCTTTGGAATACTAGAATGGGGTCAAATTTTTTTAGGAAGGATATCCACTATATTTTATCTGTTCATCAACTCCTTAATCCCCCCAAAATTTCCAACAGGATCAAGTGATGCAAATATTGAAGATTAAATCTACAACCATATTAAATGGAATGTAAGTATTTTTAAGATGGCTAGGACAAGAAATTGGCAACCTCCTCCTAAGTATTTATGGTAAATTCAATATTGATGGAGAATCTAGAGGGAACCCTGGAAAAGCTAGTGTGGGAGCAATTGGTAGACTTTTAGATGGCTCCTTGGTTTTTATTTTTGATGAGAATTTGGGTATTCTTTCCAATAACCTTGCTGAGGGGTATGGTATCCTCAGAGGCCTTTAGGAGGCTACTAAGGTTGGATGGGAAAAGGTGTTAGTGGAGTCTGACTCTCAACTCATGATTAATATTTTGAAGAATCCTTCTAAGAATCATACGGTTGATTGGAGAATAAAAATAATTATTGAGAAGATTCAATTAATCAATAGGGGATTTTTGAAAGTTGATTACAATCATGTGGTCAAAAATAAAAACAAGAGTGTTGATGCTTTAGTTAATTGGGCTTTGGATAAATGTGATCTTATTTGTTATGGCCACCCTCCTAGATGGTGGGCTTCACAAATAAGGGAAGCTCTTCTTTCTATCATTTCTTTGGATGGCTCCAGTTTTGAAGGTACCTAGTTTCTTCTTGCTTTATTTTTGCTTCTCTTTTATGTTCAATATATATATATATATATATATATATATATATATATATATATATATATATATATATATATATATATGTTTTTGTTTTGTTTTGTTGTTTGTTGTTCTTGTGTTTTCGTTGTTTTGTGTTTTTTCTTTTTGTTCTTGTGTTTTTGTTGTTCTTGTTCTTGTGTTTACGTATGTTTGTGTTATTTCGTGTTTTTTATGTATAAGTATTTTCTATGTTTTTTGTTTTTGTTTATTGTCTGTTGTTGGTTTTTTTTAATTTTAATTTTAATTTATTTATTTTTTATATTTTGTTTGTTTGTGTTTTTCATGTTTTTGTTGGTTATATCTTCGTAGTGGTCTGTTGGTTTTGTCATGTTTGTGTTTTGGTATGTTGTTCTTGTGTTTTTATATGTGATTCGTGTTTTTTTTTGCTATGTTCTTGGTAGTGCTTTATCTTTTTGACACACTCAAGGAGAATGTTTTATTTATTTATTTATTTCTAATTTTATTCTTATTTTTATTTATTTATTTATTTTATATATTTTTGTGTGTTTGTTAGCACCTTGAGTATGTCAAAGGTGGTAGGTCAGGGTCGTACCCTAGGTTATTTTGGTGGATTGGATACCCCTACCTCCTTGGGTCTTACCCGAAAGTGGTATCCCTGTTGGGATGTTTTCCACAAATTAAAAAAAATATATGATGATATGTTTCCCTATGGAGTATATTTTGAAACCAATGCAGTGTTAGTCATTCCATATTTCATTATGCTTTCTACATATTATTCTTGAAGAATATTGATTAGCTTATCAAATGAATTATCTTTACTTAGAACCTGTAAAGATATAACTAGATGCTTATAGCTATCTGGAAGTGCTCTCATGGTTACTTGAACAAGGAATTTATCTTCAACCTTTTCTCTAAGGTTAATATTTTTCTCTTAATATCTACTACCTTCCTTAGGAATAGTTCTATATTTTCTCCACTGTTCATTTTTAGGAAATGTAATTTTATTTGAAGATTTAGGATAGTAGCTTTATTTTTCCCTTCAAATATTTTTCTAGGTTTTCCCAAGATTTTGTAGATGTTCTTGCTAAACTGATGTAAGGTTGTATTTCATCTGTGATGGCAAAATTTATTATCATTAATACTTTTGCATAACTCTCTTCAAAATTTTGAATCTTCGTATCACCTAAATTTGGTTTAGTAGTTATTCCTTTAACGATTTCCCAAAGCTTCTCAACTATAAAAATTGCCCTTACTTTATTTTTCCATGAGGAGTAATTTGGACCTTTAAGTAGTTTAGATTCTGTAAGGATGAATTTATTTGTTTTCATGATGATCCTTGTATCTATCTAATTTAGTTTTGTAGAACTCCTTATATCTCCCTAGTGATTTAGGATAAACTATAAGCTTAATAAAGTGCTTAGTAAGTAATAGTTTACCTTTTGAGTTGATTTTGTAATGTTTTGTAAACAATAATCAACTTCTATTTCACCTTATCTCTCCTAATGAACTATCCACTTAATTTTAAGTTCTCATGGTTGGATTTATTTTGTCCCTTTAGTATGAATATGAGACAAATGTAAGTATATACTTCCAACTCCTTAAGTAAATAATGAAATTTCTTTTATATCCCTTAATATCCAATATTTTTAAATTCAAATTTTGTTTTAGTATACCTTATAACTCCATAATTTTAGAATATTAGAAATTAATAATATTTGAATTATAATTTTTAAGTGTCTAAGTAGAAACTCTTATTTCTCCTACTTATTTGAAAAAATAATACTCCTTGAATTATCCCTTAATATTATGCACTTTTGATATAATTACTTTCTCTAAGGTTATATCTTCTCTAATTATTTTAACCTTAGAAATATATGTTTCCTTATACCTCCATTTTAAACTTTAATGAAAGCAAGTAAGTGCAAATATACCTTTGAACTCGTGTTGATTGGTATTGAATATGAGTGTTGATTGTGAGCATTGGTGTCTTCTTGCTGGTTTACTATAACTTTTAAAGAACTTAAAATGGTGCTTAATGGAACTAGATAATAACCCAAATTAAAGTTCAACTAATGAACCTATTTTCACCCAAGTTTCTTACCTTAATGATCTTTTTCGACAAAGTATTTATAGATGATTAGACTCATATTATTGCTACCTTTAATTAAATGAACTTACAATTATTCTTGGCTGTCCAAAACAACTCTTTAACTCACCTTTTTGCAGCTTCAAAAATACTCTAACTTACTACCCTTAAACTATAGTAGGTGACTAGATTAACCTTTAGGATAGACTCTATAACTCTTGAAGTTTTTGTAGCTAGTAATGTTTCCTTGATTGTTGTCTCTTTCACAGTCAACTTTCTAAAATGAAATGTTGTTCTTGAAATTAAAAAAAATTGGTAGAGAATTCTCCCAAATTGCAAATGAGTTTTCCTTCAAGAACCCTTTAGTATTTTGTTGTAGATTCAACAAACCCCTATCTTCGAATGAGCCTTCTAGCCTTCTAAGGTAGTCTTCAAATCTCCTAGATTTGGTAGTAATGCTTGGATCCTTTCTCCTTTAGTATTCTTATTGAATTTTAATTTTATTCTACGCCTTCTTCTAAAGAATCTGAAAGTCTTGAGGTATTCTAAAGTTTGACTAATTTATTGCCAAATATTTCTTTCTTGGGCTTGTTGTTAGATTACAACAATTGTCCCAAGTTCTTTACTATCAGGAACTTCTCCTTGGTAGTTAATTTCTCCAATTATTTCTTCTAAGAACTCCTTTAATGGTCTTATCTGAATCTATAATAAGGCTCTCCAAGACTTCTCCTTATTTCTTCTCTATACCTCATCAAGTCTCCAATATTATAGATTATTTGGTCTTCCAAATAATATCTTTATTCAACCTTCTATTGTGGAAGTGTTGGTAGTGAGATTTTCTTTTTGGATCTCTAAAATCTACTTCTGCTAGAATCTAGAACAGGATATTTGTTAGTCCTTATTCACTTCTACAATATGTAGGTTTTAATGGAGATCACCAACCTTTGATATTATTCTAAACCCTTCTCTCATTTATCTTGAATCAATAGTAAGGCTACTATGGCCTTTTCTTATTCTGCACTCTTCAGGTCTACAATCTCTAGTAATGGGACCTTTTCTCAGGTTTCTAAAATCTCCAATATTCTAGTTGTTACTGCAAGTGCTGGAATGATTCTAATGAAGATATTATTCCTATCTCTATGTGTGAAGCTTCCCAAATTTCTTCGAATCTCCTTTTCCTGCAACAAGATGTCATAAATTAGAATGGAAGAACATGTAATTCTAGAGATGATAAATATTTACTAGTTGATTTGTCAATCTAGTGGAATTTATGCTAAGTTCTAGTCTTCACAAGATTTTTTGCAACCCTTCGAAAAGAATCTAGCCAAATGTAATCTCCAAAATTCTATAAATGAGATTTTTGGGTTTTTGGCTCTCCCTATTTTTTGATTGATCTACCATGGTACTCTAACTAGATCCTAATTAATCTACCATGTGCTCTGATACCACGGTTAGCTTTTTATGAGATGATAGTATAGGGAATGCAACCACAAGATGCAAGATGACTATAAACTAATGGTACAATTATATACAAGAAAATAATGAGATGAAAATCTACAAATAGCTCAAAAATATGACATTAATAAAAGTGATGAAAATAGTACAATGCTATATAATAGAGGACATGAACACTCCATGAAAGGATATGAAGGACTACATTATACCACATGCTCTCTATACTACTACTACTACTAATGGTCCTCCTTAAAACACTCACTATGATACATTTATATAGGAAGATAGATTCCTTACCATAGATTCCTTACCTCTTAATCTACCTATCTAATTGATGTACAAGTGGACTCCTTGTAAATTTACAACTTGAAAATTTGATACTTGTGCATTTATCACAATATTTGAAGTAACTAGCTAACTTTACTCTAAAGTAAACTCCTACTCTAGTTATGTATCAAAGGTGGTACATTTAAATGACCCAAATGATGTAATATACTCTAACATTAGAGAGCTATTCTAGACAGTCAAGAAGAGCTACAATTTCATCAGACTAAAGGTAATAATTTGGTGAATCAAATCACCAAGACATCCACCATATTTAGAGGTTATTAAAGGTAAGCAACTTAAATACAAAGGTTTCATTACTTGAACACTCATATTTAGTTCATTACTTAGCTTCATTAAGCACCTTATTAGAATCTAGAAGTTGCAAGGAGAAAGTTACATTTTATAGTCTTCAAGGGAACAACAGAAGATAGTTTTTGTTAAGGGTTATTACTTGCATATTAAAATATAAGTTATATATATTTTGAAAGAAATAAAAATATCATCTTCCTATTATCTAGTTATAGAAAATAAGACTACATTAAGTTGCAGAGATTATAGAAGCATTTAAGAGTTATTTAAGAGCTATCATTAGTGCATATTATAAGTTATTTTTAAGGAGTAATAAGGATATTGTAGTTGGAATATATTAGTTTCTCTTAAATCTTATTAGAAGTGTACTAAGTGAAAGAAAAACTAGTGCAATATTAAGCTAACTTAAGGGAATATTAGTTGCATAATTATTAGGTTGGAATCATCGTTAAATTATCCAAGCAAAGGAGAGAATTTTCTAAAAATAAGAGAACATCAAATCATCCATTGCCTACAAGGATTATTACAAAGAAGCCACCATCAAAACCAATAGAAAGAAAGCTTGCAAAAAAATATGAATATCTCATATATAGTTGCAAAATCAAGATATTCTATTCTATCTATTGTAAATCTATTTACATTAGTTGCTTGCACCATAATCTCTTGTCCTAGGTAACAAAAGAGAATAAAGTTTGAGTGTCTCAAGGACACATCCAACACCAGCAAGAACCATCACAAAGTAGTTGATAGAAGAGCAATATTTGAGTAAGGTTGAAGAGCCATCAAGAGGCTCACATTATAGTGTCTAAAGAAACCCCTGCCAATCACTAAATAAAACATCCATAGAAATGTATACTTGTAGCATCAATACAAGTGTAAGGAGCTCATTTACCAACATGAAATATGACATCAAGGAGGACAACTCATTACAGTGAAAGGTAGGAAGATATAGAAAAAATAAGGTATTACCAAAGGTGTATTATGAAGGAATTTCCAACTAGAGGAGTGCCATATATCCATCATCGAAGCACCCATTGAATCACCATTGAATTGGAGTACAGAGATAACACTTTCTTTTACCTAAAGGAAGTTTTGAGGGTAAGAAAATAGTTGTGCATACGTTGGAAAAGGAGTATATAATATATGTTGGAGGGAATAATTTCATGCAAACAAAGGTGTTGCCACTTGTCACAACTGACAGAGCATCCATATATTACCCAACACCTTTAAATAAAGAAAACACGCACTCCTTGAGAATTAGAATAATAATTTGGGTGTTGCAAAAATATCATTATCATAGTTGGGAATGAGAAGTATTACATATTCTAAGCCACGTGGGTGTCATCCTAAAGAGTTTTGAAGATCAAAAACCATATGATTATCACCTCAAGAAGCATTATAAAATACAAAGTGTTATTCAAAAGCTTAAGCCATGTGGAAGTCATCCAAAGGAGCTCATAGCTACTTAAGTTCTCAATGTAATGTCCCCACCTTAGCCAACACATCGGGTGCAGTGTGACTTGCCTATCCATGCGGTTCCATAGGCATAGTCAGTAGGTTAGGAACCATCTGGTGACTTGGAGGAGTGGATTTACTATTTTTAGTAAATTCGGTTATTGAATTCTGGCGAACTGATAGCAGAATCTTATTATATGATGTATTGGGTATCCAGTTATCTCTTCAGTTGCCTGACTTTGGGCCTCCGTGGATGCAGATGCAGGGACTTACTATTTTTAGTAAGTCAATTTTTAGTGGGTTACAGTGGAAACGGACATTACGATTGGATGGTTTGGTGAAATGGGTGTCCGTTTCTAGTATTACTTCGTGGGTCCGGCATTGGGAGATTGATTATTTTAATGTCCGGAGATATTATTATAATTAAATTAATATTTGTGATGTTTCTAATGTTGGACATTATGAATTTAATTAAGGAGATAAAGGGTGTATTAAAAAGAGGACTTAGGAGAATGCTTATAATATCAAATTACAAATTTAAAATACTTCTTCCTAAGTTAAGATGGACAACCCCTTAGGGGAGTTATTTGAAATTGAAATTAAGAATTAAAATGAAACAACTCCCTCACATTTGGCCGACCCAACTTGGGCAAGAATAAAAAGGGGAAAAAAAGAGTCATTGGCATTATCTTGGTATTACATTTTCAAGAGTTTCGAAGAGGTTTCCTTGCAGAGGTATTTGCAAGAGATTATTTTGCTTGTTGGTGACGAAATCCATCAGCAGGAACAGCGCCTTCGGATTTGAAAGACAATCTCAGGGTGTTATCGGGCAGGTGCACTTCAGTGGTTGCAATTGAGCATAATTGTTGAGATTAACCAGAGGTTTGTGAGCAGAGTTTAGGAAGGGTTTGAAGGAGATTGCATTGCATTCAATTCCCAGTCCTCATTCCTTCCAGCCGTACAGCTGAAGCTATATTTCCAACTTGTTTGAGCCTTTTCGGGTAGGGTTTTGTGAAGGGAATCACCATTATTCACATTCCAGCTCCGGTTGCAGTGAGTACAAGGAGATTCAAGGGAGATTTCACCAGATTTAAGCTTGCATTGGTCAGCCGTACCACTTTCCAGTTGAGCCGTACAATTGCTGAGGGAGGCGTGGTTGATTGGGATGAAATCGCCCCTCTTTGGGCAGAATTTTGAGTGCTTCCTAGTTGTCATTCATTGTAAACATGTTTGCAATCTCTTTTGAGTTGGAGAAACAATGAACTAAGTACATATAATGAATTCATGGAGGTTTTCCTATTGCTGATGACAATTTCTAGATTTACATCAGACTTGCATTTTATCGGGTACACTCATTTTTATGTTTTTTACTTAAAAGGGTTTTGAGATAGATATAAGTATTATCTTGTGCCAAAATTGTATTGCATTTGAAAGAGTAGTTTGTGAGTTATACTCATTTTCAGTTAGCTGTAAAAAAAAATAAAAAAAATAAAAAAAAACATAATCAAGGGCAGATTCTTGGTGTTCATTTTTTGGGGTTAGACACTACAGTGGTATCAGAGCACAGCTCTTCTTGCCAACCTGTTGGGTTGAATGAGTGGACACCACTACTACACCAGAAGGAACAGGGGTCTTGCTGAACAGGGAAATCCCCAGCCCGAGAGTGAGGAAGAGATGGGTGAGGAAAGAGGTAACAGGCAGCCCATTGACCCAGACAAGGAAATGTTTCGGATGTTTATGCAAGGACAACAACAAATACAGCAGACCATGGCTCAACTCCTTGGGATTATGACACAACAGATGAACTTAAACCAGCAGAACAATAACGAAAATGGGAACAACCGAGAAAATGGAAATGGTGATGGCTCCGTGAACAACGTAAGAGGGGTTAACCAGGCACAGAGGGACAGAACACAGAGTAACAGGCCCTTGATGCCCACATTCATTCCCAGAGCAGCGCCACAGGAGGATCCGAAACCCACAGTACAGGAGATGCAGGCGGCATTTACTGATGAATGGAACCAAGCTAGTGAGGAGTTTCGTGCCGGTATGTCTTTCAGGGACTACATTGATATGAGAATGAGACAACAATCCATGTGGAGAGGCAGGAGAAACAATGATAGGGGGCAGGATCTACAGAGGAAAGTGGGAAAACTTACCATTCCCAACTTTGATGGTTCAGGGAAAACAACAGCACGTGCATGGGTCCAGAAAATGGACACCTATCTTCAGTTGAACAGAATGGCAGAGGATGAAGCCATCAAATATGTTGCTTTACATTTGGATGGGATTGCACACGAATGGTGGCACCACGGATTGGTGACCCTTGGACATGATCAAATCACAACATATGCTGAGTTCACTAACAGGTTGATTGATCATTTTGATAAGAGGGATGCTGAGCTAGACTTCAAAGATTTGGCACAACTTAGACAGTCCGGTTCAGTTGACAGTTACATTGCAGATTTCCAGAAGATTTTCGTTCATGTGACTGATGTTTCAGAAAGGAGATTGATAGTTCTTTTTGTTGATGGGTTGGCAGATCCATTGAGAGGGCTAGTTAAAGCTTTTGATCCCCCTTCACTACACGAGGCTATCAAGAAAGCTCGTGACATGGAGACTACTGCCTCAAGGGGCAAGTTTCAGCACAAAGGAGGGGATTATAAGAAATTTAAGGATAAGAAACCTTTTTTCAAAGGAGGGGATCAGCAAAGAGAAAATTTTAAGAGGGAGAACAACAATAGTACAAACGAATTGAGAAAGAAAAACCTTTGTTTCAGGTGCAAGGAACCATGGAACCCCACTCACAAATGTGGTGAGAAGGCAAAAATGAAGCAAATGGAACACTATTCTAGTGGGGATTCAGATTATGAGGACGCTGATCAGCTAAGAGCAAGTGATAGCAACAGCTCTGAAAATGAGGAAGAGATTCATATAGAACTAGAAAATGAAGGACCAGCAGCCCAACTATACAGTTTTCAGAGAGTAGCATCTTTTAAGGTGCGGGGTGTTCTTAATGGACAACGCATAACAACTCTCATAGATACAGGGGCTACACATAATTTTATTGATGAGAGTCTTGCAGTGAAGAGAGGACTTCCTTTTGAAACTTTCGATGGTTTTCGAGTGATGGTAGCCAGTGGGACTACAATCAGTTGCACAAAGAGGATTCCTAGATTACGGATGAGGTTGGGAGAGTATGAGCTGCAGGATGACTTCTACTGTGTGAACATCGGTGATACTGATGCTGTTCTAGGGATGCATTGGATGAGCTCTTTGGGGGAGTTCAGTATGAACCTAAAAAGTTTGGAGATGAAGTTCGAAGTAGGGGGCAAGAAGATTGTACTCAGAGGAGTTTCTGATGGCAGCCTCAAAACAGTTTCCTTCAGGAGGATGGAGAGATTTTTCAGGCATGATCAAATAGAATGGGCCGCGGAATGTATGTTATTGCCTACTACAAATGAGCAGCAAGGGAAAGAACACCATCCTGACATTCGTATTCTTTTGGACAAACACCATAAGGTGTTTGAAGATATACCTCCTGGTATACCACCCGACAGAGGGGCCGAGCACATTATAGAGCTAGAGGAGGGGACCAAACCGGTCATCACTACACCATATAGGCACCCCAAGAGATTGAAAGATGAGATCGAGAAAACCATAAAGGAGCTCTTGGCGATGGGTCACATAAGACCAAGCAAAAGTCCTTTTGCATCTTCAGTGGTCTTGGTAAAGAAGAAAGATGGGACCATGAGGATGTGTGTTGATTACAGGGCCCTAAACAAGAAAACTATAAAGAATAAATACCCAATTCCCAGGATCGACGAGTTGATCGATGAGCTGCATGGAGCACGATTTTTCACGAAGATTGATCTTCGTTCTGGATACCATCAGATCAGGATGAGGAAAAGTGATGTGGAGAAGACGACATTTCGATGCCATTATGGTCACTTCGAGTATTTAGTGATGCCTTTTGGGCTATCTAATGCTCCTGCCACTTTTCAGTCTCTTATGAACAGGGTGTTTAGAAGTCAACTACGTAGATATGTCCTTGTGTTCTTTGATGATATTTTGATTTACAGCAGGACTTGGGAGAAGCACCTACAACACATTGATGAGATTCTGGGAATCCTTGAGCGTGAGTCATTATACGCAAAGGAAACCAAATGCGACTTTGGCATGACAGAGTTGACATATTTGGGACATATAATCAGCGCAGGAGAGGTTCGCATGGATCCAGAAAAGGTTAAGGCAATCATGGAGTGGCCTACCCCCACAAACCTATCTCAGCTTAAGGGATTTTTTGGTCTATGTGGGTTTTACCGCAGGTTTGTTAAGGGTTTTTTGCAAGTAGCAGCACCGCTTATAGACCTAACGAAGAAAGGGGCGTTTGTCTGGTCAGATGCAGCACAGGGGTGTTTTGACAGGTTTAAATAGTTGGTATGTTCTAGTCCTATTTTGGCCATTCCAGATTTTAGTAGACCATTTGAGCTCGAATGTGATGCTTCAGGAGAAGGCATTGGGGCGGTTTTGATGCGGGATAAACACCCCATAGTTTTTGAGAGTAGAAAATTGAGGGGGCAGAGAGAACTTATCCCATTTATGACAAGGAGATGCTAGCTATCATGCATGCCCTTGTTAAATTTCGTCAGTACTTGGCAGGAAGCAAATTCATTGTAAAAATAGATCACAACAGCTTGAAGTATTTTATGAACCAGAAAGATCTTAATGAAAGACAACAAAAATGGGTGAGCAAACTTCAAGCGTTTGACTTTGATATAGTGTATGTGAAAGGGAAGAAAAATATAGTAGCTGACGCTCTGTCTAGAAGACCACATCTGTGTTCAGTGGGTATTATTTCTGAGGATTGGAAAGAGTTGATTCAGGCAGATTATGCCAAGGATGAGTGGGCAACTAATATCATTGGGGGATCTATACAGGATGACAGGTACACAGTTGTAAATGGGCTGATTATGTACAAAAATAGGGTCTATCTGGTACCTAATTCTCAGTTTAGGGGAACAGTGTTGCGAGCTCTACATGACTCACCGTTAGTAGGGCACCCGGGGTTTTTTAAAACTTACAGACAGGTGAGGGAGCGATTCACATGGAAAGGACTCAAAGATGATGTTCTCAAACATGTAAAGGAATGTGGGGTATGCCAGCAGAATAAGGATGAACACACTAGCCCGGTAGGACTCCTACAACCATTGCCCATTCCAGACAGGAAATGGGAAAGCATATCTATGGACTTCATAACTGGTTTACCTACAGTCCAGGGGAGAGATTGCATTTATGTGGTGGTAGATAGGTTGACTAAGTTTGCACATTTCTATGCCATTGCATCTACTTACTCAGCAGTTCAGGTGGCCGAATTGTTTTTTTGAGAGGTGTTCAGGTTACATGGCTTGCCAAAATTCATTGTCAATGATAGGGATAGTCGCTTCATGAGCCATTTCTGGCAAGAATTGTTCAGACTAAGCGGGACTCAACTTACTCCGAGCACTAGCTATCACCCACAGACTGACGGACAGACGAAAATTGTCAACAAGTGGGTCGAGGGCTACTTGCGTAACTACATTTCTGCGCAACAGAGGGCTTGGATCAAGTGGTTGCATTTGTGCGAATACTGTTACAACACCACTCACCACATGTCTATCAGGATGACCCCCTTTATGGCTTTGTATGGGTATGATGCAACCGCGTTTATCGATTTACTTATTCAGGATTGCAGGGTACCCAAAGCACAGGAGATGCTACAGGATAGCCAGGATATTTTGAGGACTCTGAAGGATAACATACAACAAGCACAAAACCAACAGAAATAGTATGCTGATAAGCATAGAACAGAGCGTAGTTTTGCAGTTGGTGATTTGGTATACTTACGTTTGCAGCCTTATAGGCAGTCCACTCTCAAGAAGAGTGGGAAGGAGAAGCTGAAGCCTCGTTTTTATGGGCCTTTCAGGATCACCAAGAAGATAGGAGAGGTAGCTTATGAACTTGAGTTGCCTGCAAACAACAGAGTACACAATGTGTTTCATGTGTCTCGCCTCAAGAAGGCGATTGGACAGAATGTTACTCCTTCTGTTGAGCTTCCTCCACTTGATGATGAGGGGCGGCTTATTTTGACTCCCGAAGCTATTCTGGATACCAGGGAGAGAAGACTGAGGAGCAGGATTATTACAGAATATCTAGTTAAGTGGCAAGGGTTGCCCGTGGAGGATGCAACTTGGGAAGATGAGCACATTTTACAGCATCCAACACTCCAATTGCTTGAGGACAAGCAATTTTGGGGAGGGAGGACTGTAATGTCCCCACCTTAGCCAACACATCGGGTGCAGTGTGACTTGCCTATCCATGCGGTTCCGTAGGCATAGTCAGCAGGTTAGGAACCATCTGGTGACTTGGAGGAGTGGATTTACTATTTTTAGTAAATTCGGTTATTGAATTCTGGCGAACCGATAGCAGAATGTTATTCTATGACGTATTGGGTATCCAGATATCTCTTCAATTGCCTGACTTTGGGCCTCCGTGGATGCAGATGCAGGGACTTACTATTTTTAGTAAGTCAATTTTTAGTGGGTTACAGTGGAAACGGACATTACGATTGGATGGTTTGGTGAAATGGGTGTCCGTTTCTAGTATTACTTCGTGGGTCCGGCATTGGGAGTTTGATTATTTTAATGTCTGGAGATATTATTATAGTTAAATTAATATTTGTGATGTTTCTAATGTTGGACATTATGAATTTAATTAAGGAGATAAAGGGTGTATTAAAAAGAGGACTTAGGAGAATGCTTATAATATCAAATTACAAATTTAAAATACTTCTTCCTAAGTTAAGATGGACAACCCCTTAGGGGAGTTATTTGAAATTGAAATTAAGAATTAAAATGAAACAACTCCCTCACATTTGGCCGACCCAACTTGGGCAAGAATAAAAAGGGAAAAAAAAGAGTCATTGGCATTATCTTGGTATTACATTTTCAAGAGTTTCGAAGAGGTTTCCTTGCAGAGGTATTTGCAAGAGATTATTTTGCTTGTTGGTGACGAAATCCATCAGCAGGAACAGCGCCTTCGGATTTGAAAGACAATCTCAGGGTGTTATCGGGCAGGTACACTTCAGTGGTTGCAATTGAGCATAATTGTTGAGATTAACTAGAGGTTTGCAAGCAAAGTTTAGGAAGGGTTTGAAGGAGATTGCATTGCATTCAACTTTCCCCAGTCCTCATTCCTTCCAGCCGTACAGCTGAAGCTATATTTCCAACTTGTTTGAGCCTTTTCAGGTAGGGTTTTGTGAAGGGAATCACCATTATTCACATTCCAGCTCCAGTTGCAGTGAGTACAAGGAGATTCAAGGGAGATTTCACCAGATTTAAGCTTGCATTGGTCAGCCGTACCACTTTCCAGTTGAGCCGTACAATTGTTGAGGGAGGCGTGGTTGATTGGGATGAAATCGCCCCTCTTTGGGCAGAATTTCGAGTGCTTCCTAGTTGTCATTCATTGTAAACATGTTTGCAATCTCTTTTGAGTTGGAGAAACAATGAACTAAGTACATATAATGAATTCATGGAGGTTTTCCTATTGCTGATGACAATTTCCAGATTTACATCAGACTTGCATTTTATCGGGTACACTCATTTTTATGTTTTTTACTTAAAAGGGTTTTGAGATAGATATAAGTATTATCTTGTGCCAAAATTGTATTGCATTTGAAAGAGTAGTTTGTGAGTTATACTCATTTTCAGTTAGCTGTAAAAAAAATAAAAAAATAAAAAAAAACATAATCAAGGGCAGATTCTTGGTGTTCATTTTTTGGGGTTAGACACTACACTCAACAACTAAGTCCAAGGAGACATAACAATATAAAAAAGAAGACAATAAAGAATATACAACAACATCCAAAGAAAATATAGTGAATTCCAAGGAAGAGTGCTTTATTTGGATTCAAGGGGAATAGCAAGAGACTATCATCCACCAACGTTGATAAGAAGAGCCTTGAATGCTCAATACTGTAAGTAAATATGAGCATTATTGGAGGAAGTAATAGAGCATTGAATGCTCATCTTAATACTAAGGTAATTTTGATATTAAATTTACTTGCTTTAATTAAAGTAACATTGGAGTTATAAGGTGCTACATATATGGTCAAATTTACTACTGTGTTGGAATAACAAGCATCAACCAAGCATTAGTAAGTTATAAAGCAAGTCCATTTTAAGGCATTATAATTGAAGTATATTATAATATTTACAAATAACCAATTAGGAGATATAAGGCTATCAACATTGGTAATATCAAATATCAATTTTAAAATACTATTATCATTATTTTCTAACATTCCAAAAGTAGGGAGTTATAAGGCATACTACACCAAATTATAGATACTTGGAATTTAAAAAATTAAATTATTAAATAGAGAAGCAAATACATTGCTTACATATAGATTTGGAACTAATTGGTAACACTTATCTCATACTCATACTACGGAGATAAAAAAAATTGAACTATAAGAACTCCATTAGAGCATACTTCTTTAGAAGAGATAAGGTAAAATTGAAGGTTGATTATTATTATCAAAATATTACAAAATAAACTCAAAAGGAGAATTGATCATCATCTAAAAATTATTGATGGATAATGTTGTCGATGTTATTACTAATGTTAAGGTTGGTTATTATCCACCTACCTACCACCAACATCCACTAATGTTTCCACCACACATCATGTTCAAACTCTTTCCTCTCATTCCACTATGAAATCTACATCTATGATTGATATACAATAATATTTTTAAGCTAAGCACTTTATCAAGCATATTCTAATTCTACTAGGGAGACATAAATAATTCTATAAAACTTGATAATAATAGGATTTATCAAGTTTGATCATATATCCAATCATTTTAGGAGAGATAAAGGTTTCTACAAAACCTAATCTTGAAAGGATTTATCAAATTCATCATACTCAAACTAGGGAGACATAAGATAGACTACTATCAAGTATCTATCAAAGTATCCTTGAAATATATAATGGCTAAGGAATTCCACTATTTTATCATATAAGAAATATGTCAACCTCAAAGGATATAATGAAAAATAATATGAACAACACCATTAGACAAGAAAGAGCAAGTGTCATAAAAATTAGAATCAAGAATTTAATTATAAATTTTGAAGGAGACATAGACCTTACCTCAAAAAGGATTAATAGTGAAGCATTAAAAGATAATTTTTAAAAAATGGAATTGTTGTGGCTGCTCCACAACACACCCCAAAATTGGGGACCCCCCTTTGTTTGCATGCTTTCCAAGAAGATTGCAGTGGCCCAGATGTTAAAAGAGCAAAGAAAAGCAAGAAAATGAAAATGTCGCGATATCGTGACATGTTGCTCCATCGCGGCTCATAAAATGAAAATGTCACGATATCGCGACATGTTGCTCCGTCGCGGCTCATAAAATGAAAATGTCGCGATATCGCGACATGTTGCTCCATCGCGGCTCATAAAATGAAAATGTCGCGATATCGCGACATGTTGCTCCGTCGCGGCTCATAAAATGAAAATGTCGCGATATCGCGACATGTTGCTCCATCGCGGCTCAGAAAATGAAAATGTCACGATATCGCGACATGTTGCTCCGTCGCGGCTTTAAAAAGAAAATTGTCGTGATATCGCGACATGTCACGTTTTCGTGGCTCAAACAAGCGAAGTACAATGGAACGAAAAAGTGTCACGATTTCGTGACATGTCACGTTTTCGCGGCTAAGAGCAATAGGATGCAGCATAAAGTGAAAAATGTCACGATATCGCGACATGTCATGAAATCGCGGTTCATAGAGGAGAGAGAAGACAAAGTGAAAAAAATGTCGCGATATCGCGACATGTCAAGTTTTCATGATAGGAAAGTGAGGAAGGAGCAGATGAAAGAAATTGTCACGATTTCGCGACATGTCACGTTTTCACGGCCAAGTGCAGCGAGACAGCCCGAAATAGAAAAATGTCATGATTTCGCGACAAGTTGCATCTTCATAGCCCGAAATAAAAAAATGTCATGATTTCGTGATAGATTGCATCTGCACAGCCCAAAAGAGAAAAAGTGTCATGATTTCACGATAGAAAGCAGTGAGATGGTATGAAATGAAGAAGCGTCACGATTTCGCGACAGAAAGCAACGAGATGGTATGGAATGAAAAAGCGTCACGATTTCATGATAGAAAGCAATGAGATGGTACGGAATGAAAAAGTGTCACGATTTCGTGACATGTCGCGTTTTCGTGGCTAAGTACAACAAAACATAGCGAAGGAGAAAAATGTCACGATTTCGTGACAGGTTGCATCCACATGGCCCGAAGCAAAAAAATGTCGCGATATCGTGACATGTCTCATTTTTGTGGTGCTTGAAGACGAATAAAGCTGTGGGTATAAAAATGTCGCGATATCGCGACATGTCTCATTTTCGCGGTACAAGAAGAATAACAAAGTTGTAGGGTATAAAACGTCGCGATATCGCGACATGCTATCTTTTGTCGCGATTCATGAAGGGCCATTATAGAACATGCAGGGAAACGCTGAACACGTGGCATAAAGGTGTAAGGGTTACAGGAAGGCTACAGTTAGCAAAGAAGATCAAACGTTTCGACGCTCGAACAACAACCAAAAATAATGAAAAGTCGGGGAAGACGAAACGAAAAGATCTGGGAAATGAAACGAAGCGTCACAGAGCGAAATAGAGAGCCGCACCAGAGGGTTTAAAAGTAGAAGCATAGATTGGTACAGGGGTCGAAAACCGCTACGAGCAGAGTTGCAGAGCTGAAGGCGATAGGCCATTCTGGGCCTGCTTGAGTTGTTTCTCTTCCACAGATTGGTTTGGAAAAACCAGAAATTTTGCTATTGTAACATGACATATTTTTAATGCATAGTGTTCAAAAATTTGCATCTTGTGGGCAAGAAAGAAGGAGTTGTTCTCTGCATGCATGATTGAATGTTTATCTTTCCCCTTTCCGGTTTTAGGCTTATAGATGGAGTTTAATGCAAGTTGTCTTGGTTGCTTCATGCGAATGTCTAAATCTAGAAACCGTAGTTAAAACCCTAGAAACCAGCACTTAGCCTATCTGGATTGTGCATGTTTGCAGGTTCAATAGGTTAGGTTGCATGCATGGATACCTCACATCTTCGGTTTTGTCGAAATAGGATAGCATCATACTGAGTGCATTTTTATTTTCAGTTTGTTTTCTGCATTGCATTTTCATTCTCTGCATTTTATTTTTTCAGAAAGTTTAACTTATTTAAAATAAACATTTAAAAATTACAAAATCCAAAAAAAACAACGAACAATCACTAAAGCTTCATGATGAAATAAACCAACATTGCCCCTTGTTTACAGTTACTTGCAATCACTAAGGTGTTCCAAGCATTAAAATTGAATATCTTTATTTGAGATTATTAATACACAAATGTAAAATGCTAACATAGCGGAGACCTTGGAGAAATTACTTGTCTAATTTCTTTGCAAGAGGGGATTTGGAACCCAAATCCTATCGGAGAGTGTGTTTTCACAATCGGGTGAAAATACCACTCAACAGATTGGCGCTAGAAGGAGGGCATGAAACGGTTTATTTCATTATGATTTTAAATGCTATAGGTTGAGAGCTTACATTGCTAAATATTTCAAGCCATTTGATTAACCTCCTCTAACACCACTCAGGCCTAGAAGGAGGGCCTGACGGGTTTATTTTAGTGTGATTTAAATTTAAATTTTTGTATATCTCATGCTATATTGATTGTTATCTTTAGTCCTCTAACACTCAGCAGATTGTTAAAAGGACGGCCTGAATTGGTTTACTTTATTCTATTTTAAGCAATTCAGGTATGTTGTATATTATTCTAACGCTTTTCTGATTGTTCATACAAAAATAATGTGATTTGATTTAATTTTGAAAATTTTGGTCTCGACTAACGAAGTGTTGTTTCATGCAATTACTTTTCATTTGATTTTAATGAATACATCTCTTAGTTGATGCTAACTTGATTTTTATACATTGCAGGTTGGATATTTGCTAGTCATTCCACGCTGATGTGCCGTGATTCCTTCTGTCATTTTTGACTAACATATTTGGTTCTAAAGTTATATTCTGAGTTCACTAATGGCAACATTTGAGGAGCAAATTGTATCCCTAAGAGCTGAAATAGTGTCTCTAAGAGAAAGAATGGTATCTATGATGGAGGATCATTATAAGGGTTTGTCTATACATGTGATACCCTATCAAATTCCTAAAATGTTATTGGAGTTTCTACGATGTTTTAATCAAGAGGTGCCACTAGGATACTTGCAAAAACTACATGTCTACAAGGATACATTATGTCGATTCCAAGTTTTGTATGAGGAGATGGCTTGTAAGTTATTTGCATACATTTTGGATGATAAACCATTCTTTTGGTACAGCCAACTACCCATGGAGGTTAGGACTTCTTGGATACAACTAGAAGCAGCCTATCTTTATCATTTTGGTAATCAGGTTGACTTAGAAATGTTGAAAAATCAGTTTACCTCCATATGTAAGGAGCCTAATGAATCCTTGAGTCAATTCAATGGAAGATTTCATGAGTTGCACTCCCAAATGTGGGAAAATTTTAACACATTAGAAGAGGAAGCCATGGAAGTATACCTGGGAGCCATACACCCCACACTTGCTTCATTCATTGAGGAAAAAATGGGTGGCTTGTCTCTAGAGAAAATCTATGAGATCCTAGAAGAGGTAGAACGACAAGGTCTTGAAGAAGAAAAGGCACAACATGTTCACATGAGAGATTGTCCTTCTAAAGATATTGATGCCAACCTACACCAACCATCAAATATAGCACCCTCCACTCCAATGATACCTAAGGTAAATGATCAAGGGGATGAATTTGAATATCCAAATGTTACAACCACCTTAGATGTAGTCCAAGAGGAGGTGCAAAGTGCTAAACCAACATCCGCTAGTGAAGATTATGCAGAAGCGATCTCATTCATAGAGATGCACGATTATGCGGATAAAGGGGTCCTAAATTCAACAAGGTTTGAGATAGGTGATAGGACGGAACCTACCATAGAATTGAATGAAGTGGTTGAAAGTGAAATTGGAAGAAAACCAATAAATGAATTTGAAGATATGATAGAGTTTCACCACTTGTTCTTGGAAGATACTCTTGATGAGAAGCTTAGGAATTAATGATAAAAGAAATTCTTCACCCTCCAAATTGTGATAAAACTGTATCATGGGTTACTAATTTGGACGATGATAGCCTTACAAATTTGAATTCAAGAAACGACCCACTATTAGAAATAATTGAACCATCTAAGGAAGGTGAAGATGAATTTGATGAGAAACACATTGATGAATTGGAGGATGTTGAAGAAGTAGTTGAACGTCACCACTTGATTTTGGAAGATGATTATTACAATGCTTGGAAGAAGTGGGAAGACTACACTCACTCCAAAACTGCTAATGAAACTTGTGTGCCAATTGATATGCAGGATGACACTATCGCCTACTCAAAGGAAGATATCACAACTCCTGTACAATTTGAGGATGTTTTGGAAGAGGGTTTCAAGTCTCATCAAATTTTGAAAGATTATAATGATTCCATTACCAAGGACAAAGAAGAAAAATATTTGATGAATGAATCAAAAGATCATGTCACAAATACCATGGAGTTTCATCCCACAAATTTGGAAGACAATTTTTACAATGGTTGGGGGAGATATGATAATGCATTCTTTTCTCACACCCTTATAGATGAAACTCATATTTCACTTGATATGCAAGATGTTGAAACTTCTACATCATAGAAGTCTCAAAAAAAGAAAAAAAGATATATATAAGAGGGATACAGTTTGATGATGATTTTGAGGATTCAAATGAAGAGATACCATGGATAGTGAACCAATAATGAGAACTAAATGACAAAGAGATTGATCAATTGGAAGCAACTCAAATGAAGTGATCATCAAGATAAGTTACTTGACATACACTTTGACCAAAAATATTTGAGGGTTGAAAAGGAGGGCCATGTTTTCAACTGGGTGCATGACCATGTTTTGAATTTGAATGATGTTTATGGTGAAATGTCGTTAAAGGTGAATGAAAAACAAGGTATGATTTCTAATCACACCTTTGACAACATTGTTTTAATGAATGGAAAAGAAGTTGATGCACTTGAATTGTTAAATCAAATTCATCAACAATTACTAATTGAATCTAGGGTAAAAACTTTTAATGATCCTAATTTAGTAAATATCCTAGATGCTTGCAAATTGTTACACAAATTTGATTGGCCTACAAATTTGGAAAATGATTTGGCTTTAAAATTTTTAGAAATAGGCTCTTGCTTACAAAGTCTCATTTTGGATAAAGAGAGCCTACTTCTAAATCATGAATCGAATTATGAAATGGATACTTTCAAGAATAGACAAGATAAAATTGAATATCATTTATTGTCTAATCATTTTAGTATTTTAGCGCTCACCTATGAGAGTACTAATGGAATTAAATCTAATTGGTGGGGTGAGCAAGGGAAGTTAAAAGTTGTTGCATGGTGTGGTATAATATTGTTTTTTTTGGATTCCTACAACATTTGGCATGCACATCACGTTATATTTTTGTTGAAATGTTCTAATCATGTTTGGGATCCAGGAAAGTGATAGTCCAAGCTTTGCATCATCTTGTATTATATTGTACATTTGTATATAGGTTTTGATTTTTGGTTTTGGTTTGTGTTTTCAAATTTTCATTTTTGGATTGCATTTTGGTTTTGGATTGAATAAGTTTTGATTTAAAGTTATGTGTTGGTCCTATGGACATGTTTGGTTTGTAAAAAAAAAAAAAAATTTGAGATGTCAACTTATGCCTAAAATCAGGAGAATATGAAACATTGGAATTGTGTTGTAGAAAGCTCCACAAGTAACACAAACATTTTAAATAATATCGTTTGAATCTTGTGATGCATGAAGTTGTCAGTTATTTTTATGGCAATACTCCATCTGCAATTCAAAGGGCAATGCATTCATATTACATCTCACTTTGCATATACATGCCATCTTAGTTGCATATGCATTTCAGATACAAATCATTGAAGTGTGTCAAATCCTCTTAGGGTTATGCTATAACATAAATAAGAAAAAATCCTAAGGTTGGGAACTGAGGCCCGAGATATCTAGAACCAAGCACATTTTATTCACATTAAAAAGGATCTTGAGCAAAATGATCAAAACCTTGCTTGGAAGAAAAGGTCAGGCGAAAGAAGTATTTCATGTCTATCCTATTATGCAACATGATCCTTAAAACAGTGGTTTTTACCACTTCCATAAAGCTTAAAGCCTAAAATCAGAGTAGTAAGGATAGGGTTAAATCCTCATCGAACTTAGGTTGAGGATCCAACTCCCCAAAGCTCTGATTTGACCTACATGGAGTAGTAAGGATAGGGCATAATTCTCATCTCGCCTAGGTTGAGAATCCGATTCCCCAAAGCTTCCATTTTTCCCATTTCATCATAAATCTTGGATTGGAAGGATCGTACTACATGTCCTCTGCAAAGGATGGGTAGTCATCCCAAAGGTCCAAGAAATAAAAGTAAAACTAATTTTTCCCATTTCATCTCAATATTGGATTGGAAGGATCGTACTACATGTCCCTAGCAAGGATGGGTAGTCATCCCAAAGGTCCAAGAAATAAAATTAACTAATATTTCCCATTTTATCTTAATATTGGATTGGAAGGATCGTACTACATGTCCCTAGCAAGGATGGGTAGTCATCCCAAAGGTCCAAGAAATAAAAGAAAAAGAATGAATGAAGCCAAATCATGGATTATGGGGTTAAGTATGCCCATGCGTGGCAGCATGTCTTGTCTAAAAACAAGACCACTGACTGTTCAAACGGATAGACTAGCATGACCATTTCATCCATAACTGGTTAAATTATTTTGCTCAAAGTGAGGTAATGAATTCCTAAGGATAGGGTTAAACTCCCATATCGATTAGGTTGGGAGTCTGATTTCCCAAAGCTCTGATTTCACTTTCACTTGCACATGGGTTCAAGATAGTAGTGACTCATAACCAACTTTGGGATCTAATAAAGCAATTCATTATACATATAGTTGATCCTAAGAGGGTTTGATAATTTTAAATGTTTGTATATGATACTGGAAAGTTTTAAAGTCTTTATAAAGCAGGTTGTTATATCTCTAGCATATTTATCAGGCTGCTCAAATCATTCATAACCTCACATATGCATTCATGTAAAACTGACAATGGAATGTGAATCAATTTCAAACGATAGAAAATGGAACACACTGCACACACCGAGCTAATACTTAATGATTCTGGTGTTTCATGTATTTCTGATCTATCGGTATTTGTTTATCTTTTATGTGTTGACGCCTGTACTTAAGCTTGTATATTTCAGGGTAGGTTCTCACCGAAATGCTCAGGAGCATTTCCCAACAGAGTCGCCATTTGTTGTGGCTGCTCCACAACACACCCCAAAATTGGGGACCCCCCTTTGTTTGCACGCTTTCCAAGAAGATTGCAGTGGCCCAGATGTTAAAAGAGCAAAGAAAAGCAAGAAAATGAAAATGTCACGATATCGCGACATGTTGCTCCATCGCGGCTCATAAAATGAAAATGTCACGATATCGCGACATGTTGCTCCGTCGCGGCTCATAAAATGAAAATGTCACGATATCGCGACATGTTGCTCCATCGCGGCTAAAAATGAAAATGTCGCGATATCGCGACATGTTGCTCCATCGCGGCTCAAAAAATGAAAATGTCACGATATCGCGACATGTTGTCTCCTGTTTTAAAAATAAAATTATTGCGATATGTCGCATTTTGCGGCTCAGACAAGCGAAGTACAATGGAACGAAAAAGTGTCACGATTTCGTGACATGTCGCGTTTTCACGGCTAAGAGCAATAGGATGCAGCATAAAGTGAAAAATGTCGCGATATCGCGACATGTCATGAAATCGCGGTTCATAGAGGAGAGAGAAAGACAAAGTGAAAAAATGTCGCGATATCGCGACATGTCAAGTTTTCATGACAAGAAAGTGAGGAAGGAGTAGATGAAAGAAATTGTCGCGATTTCGCGACATGTCACGTTTTTAGGATAATGATTTGAAGTTGATTTAAAAGTGATTTTATGGAAGGTAGGATTTGATGAATGTAGATGGTATGAAGGTTTCATGAGTGAAGATGGTATGGAAATGAAAAAGTGTCATGATTTCGTGACATGTCACGTTTTCACGGCTAAGTACAACAAAACATAATGAAGGAGAAAAACGTCATGATTTCGTGATAGGTTGCATCCATGCAGCCCGAAGAAAAAAACATCACGATATCGTGACATGTCTCATTTTCGCGATGCTTGAAGACGAATAAAGTTGCAGGTATAAAAATGTCATGATATCGCGACATGTCTCATTTTTGCGGTACAAGAAGAATAACAAAGTTGTAGGGTATAAAACGTCATGATATCGCGACATGCTATTTTGTCATGATTCATGAAGGGCCATTACAGAACATGCAGGGAAACGCTGAACACGTGGCGTAAAGGTGTAAGGGTTACAGGAAGGCTACAGTTAGCAAAGAAGATCAAACGTTTCGACGCTCGAACAACAACCAAAAATAATGAAGAGTCAGGGAAGACGAAACGAAAAGATCTGGGAAATGAAACGAAGCGTCACAGAGCGAAATAGAGAGCCACACCAGAGGGTTTAAAAGCAGAAGCACAGATTGGTACAGGGGTCGGAAACCGCTACGAGCAGAGTTGCAGAGCTGAAGGCGATAGGCCATTCTGGGCCTGCTTGAGTTGTTTCTCTTCCACAGACTGGTTTGGAAAAACCAAAAATTTTGCTATTGTAACATGACATATTTTTAATGCAGAAGTGTTCAAAAATTTGCATCTTGTGGGCAAGAAAGAAGGAGTTGTTCTCTGCATGCATGATTGAATGTTTATCTTTCCCCTTTCCGGTTTTAGGCTTATAGATGGAGTTTAATGCAAGTTGTCTTGGTTGCTTCATGCGAATGTCTAAATCTGGAAACCGTAGTTAAAACCCTAGAAACCAGCACTTAGCCTATCTGGATTGTGCATGTTTGCAGGTTCAATAGGTTAGGTTGCATGCATGGATACCTCACATCTTCGGTTTTGTCGGAACAGGATAGCATCATACTGAGTGCATTTTTATTTTCAGTTTGTTTTCTGCATTGCATTTTCATTCTCTGCATTTTATTTTTTCAGAAAGTTTAACTTATTTAAAATAAACATTTAAAAATTACAAAATCCAAAAAAAACAATGAACAATCACTAAAGCTTCATGATGAAATAAACCAACATTGCCCCTTGTTTACAGTTACTTGCAATCACTAAGGTGTTCCAAGCATTAAAATTGAATATCTTTATTTGAGATTATTAATACACAAATGTAAAATGCTAACATAGCGGAGACCTTGGAGAAATTACTTGTCTAATTTCTTTGCAAGAGGGGATTTGGAACCCAAATCCTATCGGAGAGTGTGTTTTCACAATCGGGTGAAAATGCCACTCAACAGGAATATTATCTGCATACTCAACTTACTAAAGCAATTGATAATGAAAAGAGTGACATTCAAATTCCTTTATAATTTGGTAGTATATTATACATAGCACTAATTACATTCAAATGTTACAAGGATGAGAATGTAGAACAAAAAATATTGATAGAATTACTTAAAGTAAAATAAAAAATGGATGAATCATACCTAGAGAAGATATTTCAATCCTCATGCAGTATTGGTACTTCAAATTCTACTAACATAAAATCTTATCATTATACATTTAAGTTTTTATTCAGAAGTTTCTATACAAACCTAGAAAATAATGAAAAGTACAAAGGCAAAGAGAAGATACTCTTGTAATAATCAGGTGATAGTATGACCACTTATGAAAGTACTAACTCCAAATATGAGAATAAAAAATAAGAATATGAACTAGATCGAGGAGGCATTCAATGAAATGTGAATTAAAGATAATACGAAGGACCAGATCAAGCTGAAGAACATTAAAAATCCATATTGAAGACTAAAAGTCTTCAATACCCAAATAATGTAATACAAGGGGGTGTTAGAGTATATTAAATTATTTAGGTACATGTCAATCTACCACCTTGGGAATAGAAGAAAATATGTGTGTGAAGTAGAAGTGTGATCACTACAAAGTAGTGAGTAGGTACAATGTAGTTTCCATTAGAGTTATGGAGTGTTCATTTCCTCTATTACATTGTATTGTACTATTTTTGTAACTTTCCATTAATAACATATTTTAGTCTTATTACAAAATTCTATTATCTTACTTTTTTTCATATTTTTCATATTGTTATTGCTTTCCCCCATAGCATACATTATCAAAATCTAATAATTGGGAAGCCTCTAATAATATTGAAGACCTGTAACATAGACATAGAGAAACAAGTTAGGAAAATAAACAAATCAAGCAAAGAGAAATAGAAAACCCTAAGAAAAACATACCAAACATACTATGCTAAGAACAAGAGTTAACTATCTGCATTGCTTATGCAACAACATAGAATATCAAGTGTGTTAAGAGTAAGCATGTCCCACTACCATTTTATAGTAAGAGGAATGCACCATACATTTAAATAAAGAAAAATAAATCTTTTATTAAGCACTTTGCCTTCATATTTTACAAATTTTTCCTCCAAGGGCTTAAAAATGAAGCTTTTGAGTTTTGGAGAAAGATGTCTTATACAACAACAAATGGCACCTCAACTAATTTATTGTTGCTACAATCAAGTGTGAGATGGGTTTTTGGTGACCATACTAAGCTTTTGACCACTTCAAATATTTGCACACAATCCCACAAAAGTTGTTAGTAGCATCTATTTGGACCTTTCTTTAAGACCCAAATCCAAGGAAATTGCTTATACAAAATTTACAAAATAATGCTACACACATGTGTATATGGTGTGGTCCTAGGAACCACAAGGAAGTTAATTATCCTAAGAAAGCATGTACAAGTGGCGCATAGAATATTAATTTCTTAGATATTGATGTACTTTAGTTAAGGAAGAAGTAAACAAAAAGGAAGTGCTAGTAATGACACAAAACCAGGCTAAGAAAAATAATTACCTAGTACCTGCTAAGGAGAAGGAGAGATGGTAGGATGTAAAAAAGGTAATTATGAAATAATTGTAGAAGGCTAAAACAAAATAATATTGTAAAATCAGAAAGAATTAAATAATCCAAGTGGTCCAAAATATAAAGTATTAGTGAAGAATCTAGCAACACAACTTCTAAACACAACAATAGAAATTGAAATGGCTAGTTTGTTAGAAGCCATGCCATCCTTGCATAAGGAAATAGGGGATGAGATGCAACCACAAAAGATGATGGAATTCTAGAGTGAGCCAATGCATGAAGTAGAAAATAAGGATTACTTTATGGATCCAACCATATTGATGATTGGTATGGGAAAGAAACCAACATTGATCCATACAAATATAATGGGGCATAAGTTAACACAAGTTATTATGGTGATTCGTACGAAATTGAGCCTAAGAGGTTGTTGAAATAATAGAAGGTAATAATATCTAACCAAAAATTTATCTTGGATATCATTGTGATTACAATGTAGAAGCCTACATTTGATGCACTATTAGGGAAAGGTTGGTTGTGAGTGGCCAAAGTTAATCACAACTAGGGAAATATTATATCACATTCAATAAAGAACAACATAAGTATATAATCAACCTAAAAAATCAAAGGATAAATGATGATATCACTACAATAGATGAATCAAGAAGCTCTTCAGGTGAAGAAGAGCAACATAAACCCAACAAATAAGGGATGTTGTACCTTGAGGAATGTAGTGACAATGAAGCTCAATATGATAGTGGACTTATAGATTGATATATGGAGGAGTACAAAGTATTTAAACCCAATTGCATCTATACTAATAAAAAAGAGATCATAAAAAGAAAAATTGAGAAGAAGGTAAGCAAGAAACCAAAAAAGAGGAACAAGGAAAATGGATATTTTCTAAGAATTTTGTAGAATACACAATTGGAGATGTGGAGATAGATGAAAGACCAACACATATGATAAATGTGATAAAGGCTAAGGTAGAGCAAGAGAATATTAAGTATGAAGTATCCCAAATAGTGGAAGTAAATTTGGGAACTGAGAATGAACCTAGGATGATTCATTACAACAAATATTGGGATCCAGTATTGAAAGCAATAACTTTCAAGATATTTTTGAAATAAAAATATGTTTTTGCATGGATATATAAGGACCTAAAAGAGATACCACCAAAATTATGTGTCCAAAATATTACATTAATATCTAGAGCATAGCCAGTGAGGAGGATATCTTATAGAATGAACCCAAAGTATATAAATTTGGTAAATACAAAGATAGAAAAAATGTTGGATGTTGGTATTATTTTTAGAGTTACCACAAGAAAATGGGTTTCCCCTATTGTATTCACTCGTTAGCGTACTTAACAATAGTTTGTCTCTATTTTATTATTTAGCTCACTGTTACGGGAGTTGTAACAGTTCTGTTACTCTGTTTCAGCCGGTGTGCTATTCCCGACACTTGTAACTATTATTTAAACCTGCATTGCTGAATAATACAAATTGATCCGTATTTCTACATGGCATCAGAGCCAGTGGCGAGAAGAGAGGCTGGGAAGAGTACGCAGTTTATTTTCTGAAGCATGCTACATTTTTTCTAGTGGGAGGAGGAGCTGTGTCTTGCTAAGAATTTGCGACACAATTTTTTTTAAAATCACGCCATCGCGTGATTATTTAAAAAAAAAAAAAAAAAAAAAATTACGCGGGACGCAGACATCCCGCGCCCCGCAGCCCCTCCCCCCAGACACAGCCAGCGGACTGCGCAGAGGGAGCAGCTAGGTACAACCGCAGACCTACACAAAAATGCGTCCAGCCTGGACGTGTCTGTCGCTACAGACTGCGTAGACGTTACAGCCTGCGTAGTCCTGCATAGAAATGCGTCCAGCATGGACGCGACTGCGCAGACGTCTGCAACCTGCGCAAGGGGGAACAGCCTGCACAGACATTGGCGTCTGCAGCCTATGCAGACATTGGCGTCTGCAACTTGTGCAAGGCATTGACATTTGCATCAGCCTTGCACAAGGGGGAACAACCCCCCACCCTGTTGAGCCTGCAGGTAGCGGACACGCAGGAGGAGAGCCTGCTAACGCCCCCCCCCCATTGAGGCCGCTGGTCATGAAAGCAGGATTGGAGCGGAGAGCACGTGGACGCAGACAGGCGCAAGGTCACGCAGAGGGGGTACGACGCGTTGCAGACCTGCAGGAGGACCCCGCGCAGGTATAATTTAAAAAAAGAGAGAAAGAAATACCCCAGCGTGAGCAGCCAGGCCAGCATCCAGTTGGAGGCCGCTGCAGAGGAAGAACCTGCGGTCGGGCAGCAGTTCAAAAAGGAGGGCTCCAGTGATCCATCCGGATCAGCCCGCTAGCTCACTTGGCAGTGAGCTGTGCGTTAAGGCTCAGGGAGCCTGCAGGTCGGGGGTTCAAATCCCGCGGACTCCCTCCTAAGGTATAAATTTTTTTTCAAAGTTATTTTTTAATTATTATTTTTTAATTAAAATTTTTAATTTTAATTTTTTTTATAGTTTTTTAACTTTATAAATTAAAATTTTAATTTTAATTTATTTTTTCATAAGTTTTAAAACTATATAAATTAAAATTATTTATTTTAATTTTAAATATATAATAATTATTAAAAATGCTTTGTTAAAGGAATTTTTTTTAAGGGGGGATATTTTTTCAAAAAATCAAAGGGGGATAGTGAGTAATTTTTCTGAAAAATAGCAATTTTGCGAATTGTAAAAGGTGCATTTTCGGCTGCGCCCGACACCTTGTGGGTTATTCTTGTGGGCAATTTTTTATGTTGTATGTTGCATATTTCATTTTTGCACTATAACATTAAAAATTAAAATAAAAAAACTCCCTAAGTCCCCGAAATAATTAAAACCCATCCGTGCAATTTATTGCACTGCAGCGTTCGGTATTTGTGATACCTCTGGCCAGCACTTACAGGTAAAGTTGTCGTGATTTGGCTATTGTATCCGCCGCCTAATATAGCTGCTACAACGACGTCTGAGCTTGTTCTCTATAAATCGTCGGGGAGAGATAAGTTAGCCATTTTTGCATTTTTTTTACTCCATCCACTACCCTTTATCGCACTTGTGTTTAGGCGTAAATCCTGACGAAGTATTCTTCATAGTGTTTAGGGGAAGTTACGCCCCACGCATGAGAAGAATCTTCTATGGTAGGTGCCATCAACAAGGCGATTCCCTTTCAGTACCGCTTATGTTCCACGTATCATATGATCTCTAAAACTCACCTATAGTCTCCCTCACGTAAGGGCAGGTGATTTTTGTTGATCTTTCTAAATACCTATAGTTTCCCTCACATAAGGGCGGGTATTTTGTACGGTATATTGGCCTAGAAAAAGGTATATCGAAAGGGGGACCAATTGGTGATATAAGGAACCTTCACTATGGTCGTTGTTGCAAAGTTGATGACTGATCCGCTTCAGTTATTGAAAGGTCCAAATTATACACCATGGAAACATAAGATGAAGGCAATTCTCCAAATGGAAGATTTGTGGGATATTGTTACTGGAGTAGCAACTAGGCCTTCACCAACAGCAGGATCCATAGGTCCTTCCACAGATCAGATAGCTTTTGACAAGAAAGACAGTCGAGCAAAGGTGCTCATTTTGTTTGCTGTTTCAGATGAAGTGCAACCTCATATAGCTGACAAAGTAAGTGGTAAAGAGGCATGGGATGCCCTTAGAACCATTTATGAGGGAAATAATGATTCCACCATTCTTCATCTTCAACAACAACTTCATAACCTGAGTTTGAGGCAGGGTGAAACAGCTTGAACTATTTCACGTGCGAGTGTCTGAATTGAAAGAGAAATTGAATTCTTTGGGAGATACTGTGGAAAAAAAGCTTCTCATTTCACTTGTGATGAGAGCTTTACCTTCTTCATTTGATATGTTGATAACCTCTATCCAGGTGTCTCAACGACAAATTACCTACATCGAGTTGGTCAATCTGCTTCAACAACAGGAGGCACGCCAACTTCACAAGGATGATTCTTCCAATATAGCCCTATACACCAACACGCAGGGTTCTAGGAAGAAAGGTAATGGGCAAAAAGGAGGCAACTTTCAGAAAGGAGGAAATTCTCAACAGGATACGAAAGGAAAAGGCAAACAACCTCAACAGAAGAAGAGGTGGTGCAAGATCTGTGAGAAATACAACCATGACACCAACAGGTGTTGGCATAAGAACAAGCAGAAAGGCCAAAACAAACCACAAAATAAGAACAAGCAACCCCAGGGTGAATGTTGCTGTTGAAGAATCTGACTCAGATTCTAAATGGGCACACAAGGTGCTCATGACTACCACAGATTCCACATAGAGGGATCCCATTTGGTATGTCGATTCTGGAGCTAGCAAACATATGACTGGTGACAGATCATGGTTTGAATCATTTGTGGCCAAAGAGGGCAAACCTGTCACCATTGCTGATGATAAAACCTACAGGGTTCAAGGAGAGGGTACAGTTTCAATCACTCTTCCTGATGGCAAGTGTCAGATTGACAAAGTCCTCTATGTTCTAGGATTGGCCAACAATTTGTTGTCAGTGACACAAATCTTGGATAGAAATATGGTTGTCAACTTTCATGTTGAGAATGGAAAGAAGTTTTGTACTATTACCAAGAATGGTAAGAAGATTGCAACAGCTTCATATAAGCACGACTTATTTGCACTAGATGCTATCTCTACTCCACATGTTGCCATGACTGTCTCTACCAAGGATGCAACTTCCCTATGGCACAAGAGATATGGGCATCTTAGTTCTGGCTACTTACTTGAGCTCAGTAAGTATGATATGGTAAAGGGTCTTCCTTCCCTTTCTGCCACATTGCCAGTGTGCTCTGACTGCTTGGCAGGAAAGCAGCATAGAGTACCATTTGAGAAGAGCTCAACAAGAGCACGAAAACCTCTGGAGTTAATTCACACCAATCTGTGTGGTCCTTTCACACCCAAAAGTTGTGGAGGGAAGAGGTACTTTCAGTTATTCATAGATGATTACTCATGAAATATGTGGGTTTTCTTTCTCCAACTGAAATCTGAAGCTTTCGCATTCTTCCAGCAGTTCAAGAAATCCGTTGAGAAGGAGTCAGGAGCTTCTATTAAAACCCTTCACTCAGATCAAGGGGGAGAGTTTACCTCTAATGAATTTTTTGCATTCTTAGATAAGCATGGAATCAAGAGACAGTTAACAACTACCTATACTCCTCAGCAAAATGGAGTTGCTGAGAGAAGGAACCGTTCTATCATGGAAATGGTTCGTTGTATGCTCACAGGATCTACTCTTGGGCAACAATATTGGGCAGAAGCTGTCACCACTGCAGTGTATCTGTTGAATAGGGCACCCACAAAGGCCCTAAAAGGAATGACTCTACAGGAAGCATGGAGTGGTTGAAAACCCTCCATATATCATCTACGTATTTTTGGATGTCACGCTTTCATGCACATACCAAAAGAGAAAATGAAGAAGCTAGATGAGAAAACACTGAGATGTATTTTTCTTGGTTATTCTGAGAACTCTAAATGATATCGTTTGATATATCCTTTGACCAAAAAAATTCATGTCAGCAGAGATGTTGTCTTTGATGAAGCTTTCACATCACAGAGCACATCTAAAGTACACCAAGATATTGTGGAATCTAAGGAAGAGAAGATTCCTTCGTCAACACAAACAGGAGGTCCTTCTACATCTTCTTCAACTCCATCGAAGAAGAATCCTAAATGGTGTACAAATACAATCAAAGATGCAAATTTATCCACTCCTCCCAATTTGAATTTGGATAGACCTCGTACACGAAGTATGGCTCAAAAGGAAAAAGAAGCCAAAGAAACTGGTGAGGTTGATGATCTTTGTCAATCTTTTGAGGAACTTTCGTGACTCCAAGTACAGAAGTAGAGGATATGGATATTGATGATGACAGGGCGTTCATGTCTACCATAGATGATCTTGAACCTGCATCGGTGCAAGATGCTCTCAGTGAGCCTCAGTGGAAGGCCGCTATGGATACAGAGTATGAGTCTTTGATGAAGAATAAAACTTGGAAGCTTGTTGATCTGCCACATGGAAAGAAGCCCATTGGCTGCAAATGGGCATATAAAGTCAAGTACAAGGCAGATGGAACAATTAATAAGCATAAGGCCCGTCTTGTTGCAAAGGGCTATGCTCAAAAAGAAGGCATTGACTACGAGGAAACTTTTGCACCTATTGCTCGGATGACCACAATTCGGGTTATGTGTGCTATGGCAGCACAATATGGGTGGAAAGTTCACCAGATGGATGTCAAAAGTGCCTTTCTAAATGGTGATCTCCAAGAATAAGTCTACATGACTCACCAGAAGGATTTGAAGTGGAAGGCCAAGAGCGAGAAGGTTTGCAAATTGGTCAAATCCTTGTATGGTCTGAAACAAGCTCCTCGAGCTTGGTATATAAAAATGGACCATCACCTTATGCAGCATGGATTTAAGAGATGTCTGTCAGATGCAAACCTCTATTTCAAGAAACAGGGTTCTGAGATAGTGTTGCTTGTACTCTATGTGGATGATCTGCTCATTACAGGGAGTTCATAAACTATGATCTCTACTGTCAAAAGAAACTTCTGCAAATATTTTGAGATGACAGATCTCGGACTTCTCCATTACTTGTCTTGGTCTGGAATTCAGCCAGAAGGAGCACTCCATCAAAGTGTCTCAAAAAAAATATGCCAAGACATTGCTAGAAAAATATCGCATGACTGATTGCAAGCCAATGGCAACTCCGATGGAGAATGGACTTCAGTTATCATGATATGATGATTCACCTCAGGTAGATGGTACTCTCTATTGACAGTTGATTGGGAGTCTCATATATCTGACCAATACTAGGCCAAATCTCGTATTTGCTGTCAACTATCTTTCGAGGTTCATGCAGGAGCCTAAGACCACTCATTGGAAAGCAACAAAACGTGTTCTTCACTATGTCCGTGGTACTATGGAATATGGCCTAGAATACAAGAGGAACAACAAATTCTTCTTGCAAGGATACACGGACTCCGACTATGCCGGATCATTTGATGATCGCAAGTCAACTTCCGGATACATTTTTCATCTGGGATCCGGTCCTGTCTCTTGGCACAGCAAGAAGCAACAGTGGTTGCTATTTCATCAACATAGGTAGAGTATCGCACCGCACGTGAAGCTGTGTGTGAAGTGATATGGTTACGTCGCATTCTGACAAGTATGGGCCATCCATCAAAATCTCCAATACACTTGTTTTGCGACAATCAGGGTGTTCTGAACCTCGTCAAGAATCCAGTCCATCATGAAAGAACAAAGCACATTGACACACAATGTCATTTCATTCGAGATGAAGTTCCAAAGCACCGAATTTAGCTTTAGCACATTCCCACCGATGCTCAAGTTGCAGACATTTTCACTAAGGCACTTGGACGTGTCAAATTTGAATTGTTTCGTAGCTCACTTTGTATTGCAAAATAATGTAAGGGGATGTTAGTATAGCTATTAGTTATTACATTACCCAAATAATGTAATAAAGGGGGATGCTAGCATACTTAACAATAGTTTGTCTCTATTTTATTATTTAGCTCACTGTTACGGGAGTTGTAACAGTTCTGTTACTCTGTTTCAGCCGGTGTGCTATTCTCGGCACTTGTAACTATTATTTAAACCTGCATTGCTAAATAATACAAATTGATCCGTATTTCTACATTCACCTTAAAAAATGAGGTGGAAAATATTTGTATCTACATTGAATTTCATAGTCTTAATGCAGTAATGATCAAAAATCCCTTTCCTATTCCATTCACATATTCCATCCTAGAGGAAGTCATCAATCATGAAATTTATTCATTCCTAGATGAGTTTTCTGGATATAATCAGATCAGTATAACCAAATAGGGTAAATTAAAGACTTGATTTATCATGGATAATGGAATTTATGCATATAACATAATTTCATTTGGGCTATGCAATGCACCAACTACATTTCAACAAATTATCTTGTATAAATTCAATCAATTGGTAACAAGGAAATTCAAGGTATTATTGGATGATTGGTCAAGGATCATCTACTAGCTCTAAGTGAATGTATGATTTGGTGTAGGAATGCACAGATCTCCCTAAACCTAGGGAAATGTTACTTGATAGTACCTTATGGAAAGCTAGTAGGACACATAGTGTGCAATGAAGGATTAAAGATAGATCCTGATAAAATTTATGTCCTACATATGGAGGATCCATATGATGTGAGTTCATTAAAAACCTTGTTAGGATCCATGGGATATTATCAAATGTTTATCAATAATTATGCACATGTATCCTACCCATTGGACTAATTAATGAAAAAGAATGTTTTCTTCAGTTGGATAAAGGAGCATCAAGGAGATTTTGAAGAGTTAAAAGCAAAGCTCGTATGTAGTCCCATTTTGATATTTCCAAATTGGGATAAAGAGTTTCATGTCCATATTGATGCTTCCAATTTTGCAATAGGATGCACATTGGCTCAAGAACAAAAGTTTAGGCCAGACCAACCTATATACTTTGCAAGTTGCTTATTTTCAAGTGCGAAAAGGAATTATAGTATAATAGAATGAAAGTTTTTATGAATGGTATATGTTAAAAAATTTAGGCATTACCTATTGGCAAATCAATTTGGCTTCTATGTTGATCACCAAGAACTGTTGTACTAATAATAAACCAATGATACAAGGGCGAGTTAGTAGGTGGCTTGTGACCTTGTAGGAATTTGTATTTTGGATAGTGGTGAGACTTGGAAAGAAGCATGTGATTGTAGACTAGTTTTCCTAAATTTGATCAAGAGAACTAACAAGGATGAGAATTCTAGATGAATTCCTTGATGCACAATTATTTAAAATTAACATTGTACCATCATGGTACAAGTTAATTGGAGAATATCTATCCACATATGTTGGAAATATGAGCAGGTTTTATTGCCATTGATGTCAAGAGTTAGTTTTTGTGAGCAGGGCAAAAGGAAGGATGTCAAGGATCAGTTTTAGTAAGCAATGCAAGAGAAATATTGCTTCTAGGCCTAAAGGAAATAATATTATAATACCTCCTATTATAATATTCAAGGTGGTCAGATGAGGTCTAAAGAGCAATAGGAAGGCCCAAGAAAAATAATATTATAATATTTTATTATAATATTAAAGGTCTAAGGTCAAGACCTAAAGATTTAAATTAATTATAATAATTTCATTATAAATTAATTTATAATTTAATTTAATTAACCTTATAGTTATTAAATTAATTATAATAATTTTATTATTAATTAAATTATAATCTAATTTAATTAACCCTAAGGTTAGGGTTATAAGGGCAAAAATTAAAATTATTAGCGTCGACATCGATTACATTTTCCATCCACCGACATGCTAAAGGAGATAGCACAATGGTATAAATACCATGTGTCATTGGATGGATTAAAACTTACCTTCGTTTGAATTAATAGAGAGCCTACGTTTTTTGGAATTTGCATGCAAGGAAGAAGTTAATTTTTTTTTGTTTTATTTGGCACCAACGAAGGGATAAGGCAAGAGAGGCTCTAAGCCTCATAACCAACCAAGGTGGTTGGGCTAGTGGCAAGCGACTGTGACTTAAGGCTTTGGCTAGGCAGGAGGACCAACGATCGAACCCCGACGATAGTTTTGCATGGATAATTTTTGGTTTAGGTTCCCAATGCCTAATACAAAGTGCATGATGTGATTTTGGAGTTTAAGGTGAGCACCTAGCTCACATGAAAATTGAGCCATGGCTAGGGCACTTGTGGCAGCGCAACATGGGATCGAATCCCGCTAAGGGTAAAAAGGTATTTAAATTTTTCTAAATTAAATTTGGTCCTAAGATTTAATGTGGCATGTTTATTTTTTCTAGGAGGGAGTTATAAGGTTTTTTAAAGTTAAATATTTTATTGTGATTGAGATAGGAGTTATAAGGTTTGAAAAGGAAATTATATTTTTTGATGTATTGATTATTTTGAAGAAAAACATAAGGTGTTTAAAGAAGATTATTGTGGTTATTTTCTTTAAAACAAATTTTTGGCTTATATTTTGAAGTGTGGAGATTATAAGGTGTAATTGAGAGTTGATGTTTTGTATGGTGAAATATTTTGAGGGATTATTTGAATGAGAGTTTTGAAGAGGTTTTTGCTAACTAACCTTTGAGATTAGCAAAGAAGGTGATTGTGATTGAGATAGGTTTTGAGGTCAATTATTTATCAAACAAAAGGTATGGGAATATATTCCTTGTGACTGAAATATTGTTGGATGTTATGAATTCTAAGTTAGAGTGAAAAGGATTTTTTGATAAGAATTGTTGAGTTTGGTTTTGAGATATCCAATGTTGATTGATGTGGGTTTTCTAGAATGAAAGTTGATACTAGAAACCTTATTTGATAAGCATTGTTGGAAATATTGAGTAAGCTTTCATATGCTTGATTAGGGTTTATGAAATATCATGAGTACCATTGTTATGTAAAGTTGTTAACTATCTTGAACTAGGATTTGTGAAATATCATGAGTATCATTGTTATGTGAGGTTTTTTTGATAAGCATTGTTGACTAAGCTTTCATTGAGTGATTGGTTGAGTGGATTTGATTGAGCTTAGTTGATTGGAAGTGTTGAAGTGATAGTTCAAGTTATGTGAAACAAATTGTTCCTTACTAATTTGAGAAAAATATTGAGTTGATTTTTGTATGCAAGTTTTGCAATTAACTTAAACAACTTTTGTGAAAGCTTGTGAGCTAAGTTGAGTAAGCTTTTGTAAAAGCTTAAGGACAAATTTGTGTGAGATTTTGTGGAATATTACAAGTAGTTTTGAGGTAAGTCTTAGTAAATAATTGTGGATAGATTTGAGGTAAGTCTTGGTGAATACTTGTTGAGCAGATAGATAAGTTCTAGAGAGAACTTTTTGAGCAGATTTGAGATAGATATTGAATAGACTTGTGCTAGACCGATGGATAGTGTTTAGTGCATATTTGAGATAGATATTGAGTATATTTGTGTAGGGTAGAGGACAATGTTCAGTATAGATATGAGACAAAGAAAAAAATAGAGTTAGAGCAGACTTTGGAGGTGACAGAGCATAGGAAAATAGTCTCTAGTGGATAGAGATCCATTAGCCAGGGCAGTGAGGACAAGGATCTTATGAGTGAGGATAAAGTCTTCTATGAAGAGAGATACACAAGCCAGTGTAGTAGAGACAACAATATTCTAAGAGGGTCACCAACCAAAGCAGAGGATAAAGAGTTCTCTTGTGGATATATTTTCACAAACTTGAATAGGAGATTGGTGTCTCCTTTAGATAGAGGTCCATAAACATTGTAATAGGGAAAGGATTCCCAAGAGAATTTATTGAGAAGATTTTACAAGGAATATTTTATTTGTGGAGTAGCCCACATTGGGTGAACCACATTAAATCATGTATCTCATGTGTGTGATGCTTTGTGTTATGTTTAATGCTTTAATATTGCTGATGTTATCATATGGATTGAAAAGCAAAAAGTTTTATCTTATACTGTTCATCCCCCATCTCAATATAATCACATGTTCTTCAATTGGTATCAGAGTAGGTCTCTCTGTGAAAATACTAACATCTTGGAGGAAAATCCATAAGAAACACACGACTTCAGAGAGTGAAGAAGAGACTATTTTTGACATAAAATATGAATTCTTTGCTACTCTTAGGAACCATGAAAATGTTATAAATAAGAACTCAAGTTTGAAGGATCAAATTCAAGAGGATGAAGAAGCAAGGATAGAACTTCTATAGAGTCTCAAATAACTCAAGGTAAAGGTAGAATATGGAAAGAAAATTAAATAGGATATGATAGATATGTTAAGATCAAGAGAAACAAAATGTGAAATATTGTGGTGTAAACTCAGCTACAAGAGACCAAAAAAATGGACTCCAATCACATAACACAAATGCAATAATGGAAGAAAACTGCAAATTGATATTCTTCTCATTCCTGAATTCACACCCCCTCTAGAAAATATTACAATACATCATATAGCAACCGAAAACCAAAGAAACCCTAAAAACGTCTTTTTTCTAAAACTGCTAAAATTAGATCTTCTTTCTAAAAATAGAAATGAGTCGTATTGTGCCCAAATTCGGTGCACACATTCCTCTTAAAATAAAAAACCTTACTTTAAAATATTAGGTCTCAAATTCAGGTATAACAAAAGATAATAAACTTCTAACATCCAAAAAAACCCAAAAAACCCGGGAACCTATTCTAAAAGCTAATTTTGGGACACTAGATGGAGGAGTTAGGTCCCAAAAACACTTTTTTTGGAGATTCAGGTCAATCAAAGATTAGCCTGATGTAGAATACACACACAAAACCACCTGTTAAATTTCAAGGCCAACGGGCGTACGGTTCACAAGTTATGGCTCCGACAAGGTGCATCATTCTCCTCTGGTGAAAAATAACTCACCTCCTACGAGTTCAGTTGAATTTAAATCCTATAGCTTCTGGTTATCAATTTTATTTAGCTCTGACTCTAAAACCCAAGTGTTATCTGATTGTGGTTATCCTTCCCACTGAACCAAGAATTTTTTTTAGCTCCCATGTTTGGTGGTGATCACCTTCTTATCGAGCACATGTGCAACTCTGTATTTTTTCTTCTTAGGCATATGTCGTGCCAAATTTATTGTCTCCTATAATTTGCCATCCTCGAAAGTACCAAGATACTGAAATAAATCAAAAACATTAAAAATGGGTGAAATATCAAATTCATCGGACAACTCCACTTTATAGGCATTATCATTGATCTTCTTCAAAATCTTGCATGGCCCAATTTTCTTAAGTTTTAGTTTGTTATATGTCCCCTTATGAAATATTTCTTTCCTAAGATGAACCATGACCATATCACCCTCTTCAAACACTTTCACCCTTCTGTGTGCATCATTAGACTCTTTGTAGTGAGCATTACTACTCTGCAAATTTTCCCTCAATGACTCTTGCACTTTCTGGATATGCTTAGCAAAGGTTTATGCATCATCACTAACTTGTTTCCCAATTGGTAACTCAAAAAAATATAATACACCTCTAAGATTTTGACCATAAATAATTTAAAAAGGAGATTTACCTATAGACATGTTCATTGAACTGTTGTATGCAAATTTGGCTTGTGACAAGGCTAAATCCCATTGTTTTGGTTTTTCTCCCACTATGCATCATAAGAGGTTTCCCAAGATTTTGTTCACTACCTCTATTTTCCCATCGGTCTATGGGTGGTAAGCACTACTAAACTGCAACCTGGTGTTCAAATTTTTCCACAACATCCTCCAAAAGTGACTCAAGAACTTAGTATCCCGATCAGAAGTAATATTCTTTGGAACACCATGCAACCACACAATTTCATCAAAGAATAGGACTATAGTCCTAGTTGCATCATTAGTTTTCTAGCAAGCAATGAAATGCACCATTTTTTGAAAATATGTCTACCACAACAAAAATTGAATCCTTACCCCTCTGTTTCTTGGGCAACCCCAACACAAAATTCATACTCATATCGATCCATGGTCCTGTAGGAACTGGCAGTGGCATATACAACCCTATATTTTTTGTATGGCCCTTAGCCATTTGACATACTCTACATCTAGAGACAAACTTGATTATGTCTCTCTTCACTTTTGGCCAATAGTACTTCTCTACAAGAGTGGTAGTTTTGGCTACTCCAAAATGACCAGCCAAACCCCCACTATGTAATTCCATCAAGATGTTCTCTCTCATAGAGCCATTGGGAATGCATAATTGATTACCCTTAAACAAGTAACCATTCTAAAAAAAATACTCTTCAAAAATAGTACGGGACTCACCCCCTACCGCACTTTTGCACAATATTCCCAAAATCTGCATCAGATTCATACATATATTTAATCCCCTCAAATCCTACCACTTCATTCTCCATAGTGGTCAACAACAAGACTCTCCTAATCAATGCATCAACAATCTTATTCTATTTTCTTGACTTGTGTTTCAGGACAAATGTATACTGTTACAAAAATGAAACCCATTTGGCATGCCTGCTATTTAGCTTTTTTTGAGAATTTACATACCTCAATGCTTCATGATCAGTAAACAACACAAACTCATTTGATATTAAGTAGTGCCTCCAATGTTGTAATGCTTGCACAATTGCATAAAATTTCACATCATATGTAGAATAATTCTTCCTTACGTCATTCAGCTTCTCACTAAAAATGCTACAGGTCAACCCTCTTGACTTAAGACACCACCAATCCAAACAAATGAGGCATCACAATAAACCTCAAACACCTTACTAAAATATGATAACACTAGAACATGGTCTTTCGATACTTTCTTCTTCAAGAGTTCAAAACTCTCTATTGCAGTCGTAGTCCATACAAAATCTTTCCCCTTCGTGCACTCAGTTATAGGGGCAACTATACTACTAAAGTTCCTGATGAACTTCCTATAAAAGGTAGCTAGTCCATGAAATATCCTTACTTCTGTTATAGATCATGGAAGAGGCCATTCCAGAATCACCTTCACTTCATCATCATCCATCCTCATGCCATCTCTCGAGATTACAAATCCCAAAAACACTAAACTATCTTGAAGAAATATACATTTCTTTAGGTTGACATACAATTTATCCTTCCTGAGCACTTCTAACACTAATTTCAGGTGTAACAAATGCTCTTCTTCACTTTTACTATAAATCAAAATATCATCAAAATACACAACCATAAACTTACCATTATATTCCCGTAGTACTTTGTTCATCAACCACATAAATGTACTGGGTGCATTAGACAACCCAAATGGCATCACCATCCACTTGTACAATCCATATTTTGTCTTAAAAGTTGTCTTCCATTCATCCCCTTCTCGAATTATGATATGGTAGTAGCCACTCCGTAGATCAATTTTACTAAATTATTTAGCTCCAGCCAATCCATCAATCATATCATCCACTCTCGGTATAGGATACTGATACTTTATTATGATCTTTTTTATGGCTCTACTATCCGCACATATCTGCTAGTCACCATATTTCTTTGGGATTAGCAATTTTGGAGTCACACATGGACTCATAATCTCCCTAACTAATCCCTTCTTGATCAACTTTGTCACTTGCCTACTCAACTGTACATTCTGTGTTGGGTTCAACTGATAAGTTGTCTGATTTGGGAGTGTTGATCCTAGAATAAAATCCATGTGATGCTGGATATACCTTTTTGGTGGTATCCCATCTAGTAAATCCTCTGGTGTGACATATTTATATTCACTTAGCAACTTAGCTACTGCTATAGGCATAACCACTTCCTCTATTTCTAGCTTCCTAGTTGTTAAGGCATAACAAAAGCTAACATCCTTGATCTCTACAAGAAACTCCTTCATCGTCAACAAGCCCTCACTTGGCCCATCCTCCTTCAGAGGCATAAGAACTACCTTTACACCTTCCTTCCAAAATGTGTAAGTGTTCTTTCTCCCATTATGGTTAGTATCCCTATCGTACTACCAAGGTCTTCCCAATAGAATGTGACATGCATCCATAGAGATCACATCACACCACACTTCATCCTTGTAAGTGCTCCCAATTGAAAATTTAATTAAACACCTCTGATCTACTGTTACCTCATTCCCATTATTAACCCATGATATGCGATATGGATAAGGATGTTTTTCACATTTTAGGTGCATTTTTTCAACCATGACATTTGACACCATATTCTCACAGCTACCACCATCAATGACAATGTTACATACCTTCCCTCCTGATGTACACCTTGTTCGAAATATGTTCATTCATAGCCAAGAATATTCACCATCTATGGTCTACCCCTTTGCTTTGATCTACACCATCTCTTTCTTAGGAGCAATCAACATCCTCCTTATCATAAGGGCTTCCCCCATGTCAGCAACAACTTCATCCTCATCCTGCTCTTCCATATCAACAAGATTGACCCTTCCTTGTCCTCATTGACCCCTTTCTTGGACATCACATTGGGGACACTCAAATGATATGTGCCCCTCCTCACCACATCTATAACAGGTATACAACCTCCTCAGATCATTCCCATTTTTTCCACCATCGTAACCTCTACCTTGTTGGTATCCTATTTCTCTCAGATTTTGCCCATCTTCTTCTTGTTTAGCAGGTATTGAGGATTATCCCTTGAGAAAATTAGATCCACTTTGACCTCAACCTGAAGAGGGTGTGAATCCCTTATTACCTCTTCTATTAATCCTTTTCAATTTCTCCTCTGTCTTGAGGGCCATTTGATACGCATCCTTCACTGTAAGAGTGTGATGCATGCTCATCTTATCTTGAAAAATAAAACTTAGGCAATTTACATAATGGGTAGCCTTTTGGTCCTCCATCTCATTGTGCTCCAATCGAATGGATAGCTTGTAGAATTCATTAGTATAGTCCTCAATGCTTTGATCCTTCTATTGAAGAATCTAAAATCTATGAAATAGGGTTTGGGAGTAGTCTACAGGTATAAATTTTTCCTGTAACTTCTTCTTCATCTTTGTCCAATCCTTGATATTTTCCTTTTCATTCCTCTATCGTGTAGTCTATAAATTATCCCACCAAATCAATGCATGTCCCTTCAACTTTGTGCATGCAAGCTTAACCTTCTTCTCTTCAACAAGGTTACTCCATTCAAAATATTTTTCTAGGCTATTAATCCAATCCATCAACTCCTCTAGTTTCAACCCACCAGCATATTCGAGAACCTCGATCTTGATCCCATCTCGATTCCCCTTAAGCCTCTCTAGAGTTCATATCAGTTTATTTTCAAAACCGTTCCCTTATTCCTCTGGGCCCTCTGGTTTTTCTTCTATGTGGACCTTAGATCCACATTCCTCAAGTATGTTTTCATCATCAGATCCTTGATCTGCATGTGCCTTGGGATGTCTCTCTCCCATGTGATCAATCACACCAGTTAGTCATGCAATTTCAAAATTTAGATCCTCTATCTGCCTATTCATTTGGGCATATCTTCTAGGTGGTATCCTTCCTTCACTAGCGATATCACACCCGCTTTGATACAAAATGGACTCCAATCACATAACACAAATGCAATAATGGAAGAAAATTGCAAATTGATATTCTTCTCATTCTTGAATTCACACCCCCTCTACAAAAGATTACAATCCATCATATAGTAACCGAAAACCAAAGAAACCCTAAAGAAACCCTAAAAACGTCTTTTTCTAAAACTTCTAAAAATGGATCTTTCTAAAAACTTCTAAAAATAGAAATGATTCATATTGTGCCCAAATTCGGTGCACACATCCCTCTTACAATAAAAAACCTTACTTTAAAATATTATGTCTCAAATTAAGGTATAACAAAATATAATAAACTTCTAACAACAAAAAAAACCTAAAAAACCCGGGAACCTATTCTAAAAGCTAATTTTGGGACACTAGATGGAGGAGTTAGGTCCTGAAAACACTTTTTTTGGAGAGTCAGGCCAATCAAATATTTTCATGATGCAGAACACACACACAACCACTTGTTAAATTTCAAGGCCAACGGGCGTACGGTTCACAAGTTATGGCTCTGACAAGGTGCATCATATTGGAAGCAGAAATTGTTTATCTAAGGAATGAAGTTGAAAAGACCAAGGTACTACAAGATATAAAGGATGGAAAATAGAAAGAGAAGTCAAGCCTTCAAGAAGAAGAGACTTCAAACAAAGATAAGCAACTAACTTATACTCCAAAAAGAAAATATATCAAGAAAGAAGAAAGCAAAGAAGAACCATGGACAAAGGTTAATTACAACAAAAGGGGGAGAACTCGACCATATTTTCCAAGGTATTCAAAAAGGTTACATACTCTCTTCCATGGCTATTTATTTTCATGTAAAAAATATGGTCATAGAGCTATGCATTGCACTGGTTATGTTAAAAAGGATGTAAATAGAATTTTCAATTCTTTTGCACCTCTTATGGATAGTGATGTTATATGTTATAACTACAATAATATTGGGCACAAGGCTAGATGGTGCAAAATAGTATTGCCTAAGTCAAGTAAAAAGAATACAAATTTAACAAATAGGAAAGAAAGAAAAGGGGATGAAAAAGCTAGATCAATGTTAGTTTAAACAACTCTTCATGCTCAAGATAAAGAAGTACAATGGTTTCTTGATAGTGGTTGCTCTAGACACATGACATGAGATAAAGATAAATTTCTTGTACTCAAAGAAACTAATAAAGTATCAGTAAGTTTTGGTGATAATGGGTCAGCAAAAATTTATGGAAAAGGAACTTTGAGCTTAAATAATAGGAAAACAAGAACAAAAAATGTACTATATGTCAAAGTGTTAAGGTACAATCTACTAAGTGTAAGCCAACTTTGTGATCAAGATCATATGGTTACATTTCACCTAGATAGATGTGAGATAAGAAAGTCAAAAACTAGAAAGTTCATTGCAAATGCAAGTAGAAATCCAAAAAACCTCTATATTCTTAGTGATATTAAAGGAGAAAAGTGTTTTATATCACAAGAAGATGATATTTGGTTATGGCATAGAAGAATGGGTCATTTTAATTTTGACAACATAGTCAGCCTAAGCAATAAATAGGCTGTCAGAGATTTACCCAAGATAAAAAGGCCACAAAACACAATCTGTGCACCTTGTCAACATGGAAATCAAACTAGAAAATGTTTCAAATCAAAGGGATATATGTTTTCTGAGCCATTAAAACTAATACATACTGATCTATGTGGTCCTACTAGAACATAGAGTATTCAAGGTGAAAGTTACTTTATATTGTTTATAGATTATTACTCCAAAATAATTTGGGTAGCCTTCCTAAAAGATAAGTCAAAAGCATTTGGTAAATTTAAGGTTTTTAAAGAACGAGTTAAAAATAAAATAGGTAAGAGGATTAAGTGTTTGAGATCAAACAGAGGAGGAGAGTTTACCTCAATAAATTTGTATGTTTCCTATGAACAACATGTAATAAAGAGAGAATACTCAACTGCAAGAACTCCTCAACAAAATGGAGTAGTTGAGAGGAAGAATAGGACTGTTGAGAATATTACTAGAGATATGTTAAATGAATCCAAGCTTTCAGATGGATTTTGGAGGGATGTACTCGACACAATGGTTTATATTATCAATAGAGCTCAGATAAGAGTAAACCATCACAAGACTCCATATGAGCTTTGGAAGGGAAGACTAGCCACTGTGAAACACTTCAAAGTTTTTAGAAGCAAGTGTTACATAATATGGGAAGAGCAAAACTTGGGCAAGTTTGACCCAAGATATGATGAGGGTATTTTTCTTGGTTATTTTACTAAGAGTAAATCCTATAGTGTAAAATTTAGGAAGCAATATAAATATTCCAAGTAGTGATCGAGCATTGAATTGATTTGGAATTAAATACATATGCCAAGTTTGGTTGGTTCATTGAAGCAACCAACCAACCAACCAATGGTTGGTGAACTACCCATCCAAGAGCAATCAAATAAAATAATGTAATATGTTCTCTAATATGTTATCATATTATAACATCCCCCCCTATTACATTATTATCAAATACAAATAGTATTGCAAAAAAAATCAAACTTGTCATGTGCAAGTGCCTTGGTGAAAATATCTGCAACTTGTGCATCAGTAGGAATGTACTGGAGTTGTATATGATGCTTTGGAACTTCATCATGAATGAAATGACATCGAGTTTCAATGTACTTGGTTCAATCATGAAATATTGGATTCTTGACGAGATTCAAAACACCTTGATTGTTGCAAAACAAATGAAGTGGAAGGTTCTTTGGAAGACCCATGTTTGTAAGAATGTGACTTAACCATATTATCTCATAGACTACTCCACTTGTTGCGTGATATTCTATATATGTATATGATAAGGCAACCACCTACTACTTCTTACTATGCTAAGAGATAGGACCAGACCCAAGATGGAAAATGTATCCAGAAGTTGATTTATGATCATCAATGGATCCAACATAATCTGAGTCCTTGTATCCTTGTAAATAGAACTTGCTATTCTTCTTGTACTCCAAGAAAAAATATGTAGTACCATGGACATAATGAAGAACTCTCTTTGATACTTTCCAATGACTCACCTTTGGTTCCTGCATGAATCTTGAAATATAACCCATAGTAAAACTAAGATCTGGCCTGGTATTTGTCAGATATATGAGACTCCCAATCAGTTGGTGATAGAGAGTTCCATCTACCTATGGTGATTGATCATATCATGATATCTTGAGTTTAGGATCCATTGGAGTTGCCATAGACATACAATTAGTCATACGATATTTATCAACCAATGTCTTGGCATACTTATTTTGTGTTACTCTGATATGATGCTTTTTCTAAGTCACTTCCAAACCAAGACAATAGTGAAGAATTCCTAGATCTATCATTTCAAAAGATTATTTTAAATCATATTTTACTACATCAATCATACTCTCTAAGCTCCCCGTTATGATCAGATCATCTACATATAGCACTATAATCACTATGTCAGAAAAATTGTTCTTGATATAGAGATTTGCATCTGAATGACTTCTTTGAAAACCATTATGCACTAGGTGACTATCTATTTTTATGTACCAAGCTCGAGGAGCTTGTTTCAACCCATACAAGGATTTGATCAACTTATAAACTTTATGTTCTTACCCTTCAACAACAAATCCTTCTGGTTGGGTCATGTACACTTCTTATTGTAGGTCACCATTCAAGAAATCACTTTTTACATCCATCTGATGTAACTTCAGAGTATTAGTCTATAGTCATCATAAAAGCACATATCTACTGTATTAGTTTATAGTCATAATAAAGCGTAAAAGCTTGACACATTGCATAAATTTAATAAAATGATATTTCTTGTATTGATTATGAATGAATCTCTGTTATAAATATGCCCCTCTTAGGGTCACTTGAGTGATGATATAGTCTATACAATTGCCAATACCCTCAATAGGGTAGGCACATTAATATTACCCTTTGACTAGTCACAAACTACCTTGGGGTGGATTTGACCCCCTTCTTCGTGATGTGGAAGGATTATGATATAGACTCCTCTTGTACCTGTCTTCCTATGATCAAGAAACAATAGCACATGATCAAAAATATAGATAGCCTCTCATGATGAGGCCCTTTAAGGAAACATACATGATAATGCCATTAAACTAATGATCAAGAAAACATAAATAAAAACCTTTAAACTATGCTAATTGAATCAAGATTTGTAATATAGCATAAAGGAGATCATTATACAAATAATGCTTGGATCAGATAATAAAAATAGAAGCATAAAGGTGCATAAAAGATCCATAAATGTCCTAATTAATGCAAAGCATAAACTATCTATTCTAAGCTAATTCCCACAGTCAGAATTCTTCTAAATTATAATTAAACCTAATATTTGATTAATATAACCTATTTAACTGAACAAAAATGAAAAGAGTAAGGTGATATGCCACTTGTTGCAAATTGCAGCTCTGGTGAGCGGTCTACACTGTGAACCGTGGCTGATAGCCACGGTTTGACCTCTGATAGATTTACCCTCAAAATTAGGGGCAGTGGGTTTGATCTCCTTGTCCAAATTGATGTTCAAGGGTTGTCTTCATTTTCCTTAGACTGATTTGGTGGTCAATTCGATGTGAAGGGCCTTCGTTTGCTTGAATTTGTGCTTATTGTCTCTCTTAAGCACCTAGGGCATCCATAATGCAATTCATCATGAATGTTGGAAAAAGGGTCGAGGATTAAGTGCAATAGCTCTATCTCTTAGTATATTCAATTTGAGTGTACAATTTTCTAGGGATTCACTGCTCAAATCCCCAATGCTTGCTTCTCTTATTCTCCCCATTTGGAGGGGCTATTTATAGCATACTCCTAGGGCTAGGGGTGGCTTCATGGAGAAGCCAAGATCAAGAAGGGTGGTTAGGATAGTTGGGATGGAAGCATCTGGAATATTTCATTCTTCAACTGCATTCTTCTAGATATTTTGGCTATTCCAACCAATTTGGCTCAGATGGAAGACCTAACTAAAATTTAGTTAAGACTACATGTCACAGTTGCAGTCCAAACTGCTGATCGCAGGTATCAATCATAGTTTAGACTGGAGACTGTAGGTTTGGGCTACAGTTTAGAATGATTAGTCTAAAATTCCTAAATTTATTGGTTAGAACCACTGATCTATCTTGGATTCTATCCAAGATCCTCCATATGATCTTGTAGCATATCCATATGAGTAGTCACCCTCGACATGATGCATTTTAGGTGTTTACAGATGCCCCTTTTGAGATGCATTATGAGATCAAAAAACACTGAGCAAAAATATACATCCTAACATGATGCCTAAGGCTATATGATGATCATTAGTTGGATCAACATGAGATTCCCCAGGTCCAGCAAAAGGACGCGCATCTTGGAATCATTACTTCCAACTCATGAAAGGCTTACATTTTGACAAGTCTGCACTCGTCATCAGACATTCAGATAGCATCAATGCCAAGTATGGGTATCTTATGAAACATAAATCTAAGGGATGAGAGTTACAAACCAATTATCATATTTGTTGTTTGCCCCAAGCAAAGGGGGAAGCTTATGATAGTTGTTGACAATGATTCACAAGAACGAATGCAATTTTGACAAGATCAGGGGATCTACGATCTCAGGGATCTTCTGTTGACTTTGATTATGATTATGAAATTAAGACTAACCCCTCAAGTGACGAGTTGATGAGGGTAATGACAATGTATGAAGTGATGAAATTGCTTGACCATAATGAATGATCCTGAAAAAAATTAGATTTGAGTCTTTTAATGCCTTGGCTAGGCCTAGTTCAGCTTATGATTGCAACTCTTAGTAGTATTTGCACATTTCAATCCCATGGAGTAGTCAGACTACAATAGCCGTCTTAAGGAATCAAAATGATACAAATTCAATTAGACTTGTGTTAAATCATATTTGTCGATGATTTGCTGAAAGATTTCATAAAAGAAATGACAATTTTACCCCAAATGTCCTTATGGTGATTTACTCATCTTGCCAAATTGCATGGATCGCAACTCGCTGCAATCGCCAAGTGTATAGGATAAATAACTGAATACGAGGCACATTTGGTTTTTAATTATTTGATTATTTTGTTTTTTTTTGCATTTATTTGATTGATTCGGGTTCTTTTAACATCATCAAATTTGCAATTTTGATCATTGATTTTGAATTTTTACCTAATGGGAGTCATTAATTTATTTTTTTAGACCTTCCCACGGTGGTTTTTGAGTGCATTTAATGCTAGTTGCAAACTGCAGGTATGGTCTACGATTTAATTATTCAAATTTTGGGAACCCTAGGTCATATCTGCGAGCGAAAAACTCTAGTTCCAGAACCGCAGGTGTCAGTTGCGGTTCACCCAGACTAGGAGAACCTATAAATTGAATTCCCATTTAATTTTTTTTATTATTTTCTTGAAAGCACTAGCAACTTGAGAGATCTAAGAGTGAGAGAACATTCTGTGACCAGAAATGCTACCACACTCTACCATAATTACACTCGTCTACCTCGATGGCGGATCTTGATCAGCCATCTACTAGCCGAGGCTAGGGTGTGGGTAAGGTAACTCGAAACTGAGACCTCACACTCAATACCAATAAAATGAACCACATTAAGTAATGCAAATAATGAACCTCACTAAACTACTAGTAATGAACCCCACTAGTCTAGGTTAGCTTAGGTTTTTAATTTTTTTATTTAGTGGACTAGGATGGTACCCGAAATGGGTGCCTCTCCTAAACTGTAGCTGGTAGCTACGATTCCCAATTGTAAAATTGGGGACCGAAGGTTTCAGTTGTGGTTAGGATTCAAAAATCCCAACAATCAAAATTGACCGCATGCAAACCATAGGGTTGACCTGCGGTTCGACAACTTTAGAAAATTTTGACTAATTTTGCTAAATTTATTTTATTTTATTATATTTTATTTTTAGATTTTTTTGTCATTTTTAGCATTATTTTTAGCTCTGTTTACCTAGATTTTGTCCTCCATCATGATTTTTATTTCAAAAATTGACTTCTAGAGCCTAGGAGCCTAACATTCTGAAGAATCTCTGTGAGGCTCTTTTTGATGATGATCGAGATTGATTTCAAGCTATCAAGTTTGGCAATGTCATGGATATCACCACTATTAGGGTAGATCAAGTCTACCTGACTGCGTTGGCCCGATGCTAAAATGTGCGGACCAACACATTTCACCTTCCTACAAGTGAAATGACTGTTACCCTAGAAGACGTCTATAAGATCTTCAATATCTCCATTGATGGCGAGTCCATAGTCTCCTCTACCTTCGAGGTAAAGGAGGCTATTTTTGAAACCATCTTTGGTGATCGGATAGAGGATTCTCAGGAGGCGATTGACCATGGAGGGGTGCACATCGATAATTGGTATCACGAGGATGTCTTATCTGCATGGAAGCCCTCTTCATGCACCTGATAGTACAGATTGTCATTCCAAACTCTTCGAGCGTGAGGATTCCCTGGAACCTCTTGTCCACTGCCTAGAGGGTTCTTTAGAGTTCTACTGAGGGGCCATTACTTTTATCATGGGGGAGCATCCTGCTATGTTAGCTCTCCAGGGAACTGTATCAGATTACTGAGTGTAGTCATAAGGGCATCAACTGTAGTCTTCTATTGTAGATATAGGGGTGGCAACACATATAGATCGAGCATCCTGTAGATATTACATTATGCATTACTAAGATAAACATTGATCATCAGTGCTACGCTACATGCTAGCCTCTTAATGGGGAGGGTACCCACAACAGGATCCATGTTCGTGATGTCGAGCATTACATTACTTGATTTGCATCACTCAGGTCGGGAAACGTTGTCTGGAACCCCTACATGGATTGCCCTGCATGGCTTGAGGTAGACGAGTGGATTCGATGGGCTTGCTAAGATAGGTGGCTTATCTATCGAAAGGTCGAGATTAGAGAGTATCATCTCTACTCTCATGTCTTGTGATAGTTTGGTATGGTGCAAGACATTCCAGAGATCCCTTTTAGATACCGATGCTTGGTCATGAAGAATGATCTATAATGGATCATTCCTAAGCCTCTAGGAGATGCTCCTGATGACTACTAGGATATTGGAGTTGAGACTACTAGGACCACTCTAGAGTATGATGGATGGTGGTCCATGTTTAGATGGTACAAATGAGGGCATCTAGGCTAAGATATAGATCAAGTAGAGGCAGAGGTGGATCCTGACAAGCATAGGGTGCGCTAGTGGATAGAGGGTGGCTAAGGCATAGAGGTCATCATTAAAGAGACTCTTGAGATTGACCCAGATGAGGAGGCTCCAAAGGAGGGTGAGGTCCCTCCCGATAGCATAGAGGGGCTGCTCTTAGCTCATGTGGCTGACTTGTAGAGAAAACTTGGAAGATTCCATACACAGTAACTGGAGTGAGATACTACTATCACCACTTTAGAGGTGAAGGTAGCTGACAAGGATAGGAACCTAACTAAGGTGTATGATCAGATATAGGATCTCACTACATGGGCCACAAATGTAGAGACCCAGTTTTAGAGACTACATATTTCACTAGAGTTAGTACAAGCACAACGGACTGTAGTAGAGGCAGAGAGGGATCTCCTCCAGGCATCGAGAGGGGCTATGTCGCCTCCTCAGGTTACTATGGGGCCTTCGTTAGAACCAACAACAACTTCAATAGGTGGTTAGGATCCGATGGATGAGGTAGAGTGACTGCACAGCATGGTCATGAGGACCAATGAGATGCATGTAGCCCGAATTTCTCGTATTGATCAGCTAGTCGGCTACATTGAGATGCACAAGTTACAAGTTCCTAAGGATCCTTTCACTTCAGAGTCTCAGTGGACCAGGTATAGGACCTCCAAATAGTCTATGGTGAGCTTCAGTCATAGGACTCATAGGACTGAGAGGATGCACAGGTACTCTAGCACACATGGTGTGACATCACATGCTAGGACTAGATATGCAAGGCAGACTTCAGGGGCCAACAGTCATAGGACTAGCTTGCTTCATTTACCATTTTCTTGTGTGTTGGGTGCCTTAATATTTGGAGGCAGGTAGGATCCACAGCAAGACCCACCATGGGTGCCAGAACAGATAGGAGAGTAGGCTCCAGAGCATAGTGCTGAGGGAGGTGATGAGAGCTCCGGTATAGGGGAGTAGACTAGATCTAGGCTCTGTTAGATGCATACTACATTTTTGATATGCCATATTTATTTTGGGTGTAAGGTCGAGGACCTACACACTTTTTAGCCTATGATTATTTTGATACACTCCCTATGTACTCTTTTGGACACACACACACACACACACACACACACACACACACACACACACACACCTATATATATATATATATGACTTGATCATTTATGGCTCATTATGTGTACTGATATTTTTTTTGATTTTATGTTTATTTGATGCACATGGATGCAATGCTTATGTTGATGCTATATTTATATGATGCGATGTATGGATGACATGCACTAGATAGATATATTATTTATGATGATGTTGATGAGATGCAATGATCTGGATGATTTGTGCCATATATGATGTATGCATATAGATGCACTGTTTATTTTTAATGCATATTTGTTTTTGCTTTGTGGGCATGTGTTTATTTTTATGAGGTTATGGTATGCTATGCAATGTATGGTAATGCATTATGTACATAATTGTAATCTAATGGGAATGAACCTGTATGCTTTATTCACTTAAAACATAAGGAATGAACGTAAACTGTGTATGTCAATTTTAAAATACGACACCATAGAATGTATAACAATCATGCAAAATAGTTGATAATTCTCATTACAAGAACTTAGTCAATTAATCACCCATATATGAAATGCAGTAAAATGGATTGGTATAATTCTAATGAATGAATATGTCATTATGTATATTTTTCTTTGCTGCACTATATAGTCAGTGGTCGTCTACACATCATTTCTGATATTCATGTGGTATTTATCCTATATGTTTGATTGTGCTTTGTAAAATGCATTCTGATAAATGGATGACTCTTTTCATTTTCTTTTTCTTGATATTTTCACTTTTTGTCTAGTGGTATTTGATATTTTGTTGCTATGAGAGAACTTTTTGAGGTTTTCCATGAGATTCAAACACCCTAGTAGACTTCTCCAAAAATCACATACTAACTGTATAAGGCTTTTATTGGACAAGGCTTTTGCCGTGACAGACCCAACTATTCATTATCTCAGTGTGTGCATGTGAGTATTTTTAGATAGACCATAAGCATACCCCGTATGTCAGTTGGGACTCTTTCAACCCATATGTGAGATAGGGTTCCTCATACGATCATACCATCCTTATTTCAGCTTTGATTAGACTTATACAGCTAGACAAACCTAGGCACCTAGAGTTAGCTCATATTGCAAATTGATCAGGGCTACCCCTCTAAAAGCACGTAGGACTCTTTCAACCCATTGGTGCGATTAAGGATCACCCAAAAAAACTACTACTCTGAAAGCAGGTGGGACTCTTTCAACCCATTGCTGTGATCGGGGTTCACTCTATGGTTTTTGAGATGGTGAACAATCCAGGGATTCAAGTTCTCACCCCATTTTTTTTTGATACTTGCTCATATGTAGTGATTCTTGTCACTATTTTTTTTTTTTTACGTTTCATTTACGCTTTACTTTGAGGAAGGAATTTTTATAGTGCTTTTTATTCACTATATTACTTGGGATTTTGAACTTTGACTTGTAAACTTTGAACTTTGACCTTTGAGATTTGAAAATTTTCCACTTTTGAACTTGAAATTTAACTTTGTATCTGTGTACGAGTAGGGGAAATTCTTGTCCTTTTGCCAAGGTTCACCACTCTAGACCGAACTATTTGCAAGATAAGCAGGTCATGAAACCCATCTCTCTAGATACCTAAGACCACTTTCGTAGCTTTCATCATCTCTTGTCTTAGCAAGATTTTATATTGTTTTGCTTAGTGACGGAATCCTGATATGTTGAAGAACTATCCCAACTAATGACCTCGTTTATGAAAGCAAAGCAAGATTTCTACAATATTTAAAGAACCCACTAGGTATGTTTGAGTGACTAGAAAAATTAATATACATACATATTTCTTCATAATAGGTATCGTGTATGAATGCAATGAATTATGATAAATGCAAGGGTGCATGATTGAAACACAAATGTGCAACCGTTTGTAATATTTTTATAGACACATTACACTCTACTTTGGAATGCAAAATATGACAAATTTCTAAATGCAATATGATGAGGTGAATGCATGTATGAAAATGCAAACTACAAAAGCAAATGTTTTTGGATTTTATGACCAATTTTTTTGGAATTTTATATATTTTCAAATTTTTATGAATTTTTGAGCTTTCATATTTGACCAAACGACTAGTATATATGCCTTTGGAGATTTTTGGGGTTGACCAAGCAATTTTTAGAAATCCTTGGAGCTTTTTGGATTGACCAAAGGGCTTACAGACACCTTTGGAACCTTTTAGTTGACCAAAATCTCAACAAGAGAGCTTGGAGTCCTTTTAGGATGACCGAGAAGCTATAGGAACTCTTAGAGCCTTTGGGTTGACCAAGCGATTTTTTAGAAATCCTTGGTGCCTTTTTGGGATGACCGAGTGGCTTTAAGTAACCCTCGGAGCCTTTGGGTTGACCAAGTGATTTTTAAAAATCCTTGGTGCCTTTTTAACTAACCAAAGGGCTTATAGATGTCTTTGGAGCTTTTTATGACAATACCAAATCACTCGAATGAGAGATTTTAGCCTTTTGGGATGACCGAGTAGTTTGGAAAAAACTCTCGGAGCCTTTGGATTGACCAAACAATTTTTTAGAAATCCTTGGTGTCTTTTTGACTGACCAAAGGGCTTACAGATGCCTTTGGAGCCTTTTATGCTACACTCTCTAAGCATAGAATGCCTTAATATGGATGATGTTGAGAGGTTCAGCTCTTCAACACCCCCTAGCGATGTCAGGTGATAGGTACCTAGACCAATATTTTTAGATATGATATAGGGTCCTAGCCAATTAGTCATAAATTTGTCTCGCATATCGGGCAACAAATTCAAGTTCTATTGGTTTTCTTTCAGCACAAGATCCCCAAATTCAAAGTCTCTCTAGTGGAATTTGATATTGTAAGCTCATTTTAATCGCTCCTAATAGACACGAAGATGCTCTAGGGCATTCACACAATGTTCATCTAGTAGCATCAATTGATCTAGTTGAGCTTTTCATGCGGTGTCATCATCAATGAACTCTTTCAATGCGACGTGCAACATTGGAATTTCCAACTCTAAGGGCATAATGGCCTTAGTGCCATATACTAGTGAAAACGGAGTTGCCCCAGTGGGAGTCCGAATGCTAGTCCTATAAGCCCATAATGCAAGGGGAAGTTGTATATGCCAATCCTTGTGGTGCACTATATTTTTCAAGATGACTACCACAGTCTTTTTTGAGGCATCAGCTTGCCCATTTTCCTGTGGATAATATGGAGTTGCAAAACTATGCTTGATGCGATACTTAGATGTTAAAGCTTACACAATTTTGTTCTTAAAATAAGTTCCATTATCTGAAACTATTTTGGATGGTATCCCGAAATGACTTATGATATGCTCCATTATGAAATCTGCTATGCGAGCCCCAGTGGTTGTTGTTAAGGGAATGGATTCCACCCACTTTATAAAATACTTAGTAACTGTAATAATTAATGTATGTCAGCCTGATGATGGAGGAGAGATCTCATCAATTAGATCAAACCCCTACTGAGCAAATGACCAAGCCGCTTAGATGGGTTGTAGGGCCTATGATGGCAAGTGCGTAATATTAGCATGATGTTGACATTTGACGCATTTCTTGACATACACATTGCAATCCTTATCCATAGTGGGCCAATAATAACCCATTCAAAGGATGCGCTTGATGATGGCCATGTCATTGAAATGGCCACCACATGTACCATCATGAGCCTCTAAAATTTCCCAAGATGACTCTTGGGGCTCAAGACAACGAAGGAGAACTCCATCATAAATTTGATGGTACAAAATTTCTCCTATAAAGACATATTTAGTCGCTTTCTATTTGAATGTGCATCTTGCAACATGCAATAATCCCTCAGGGATCAAACCAAGTTTAAGAAGTCTTGGATTTGTGACATTTGGTTTTGATAAGCCTTATTTGACTACTAAGATGACTTGCTCCCCCTGCATATTTATCTTTGTAAATGCATACTAGGAAACAACCTTGTGGCCAAAGGTGGTGCCACTCCCCGCAGGACTCTAGGAGGTTAAAGACCCCAGGGTGCCTTCTTGAGAAAGTCTTCAGCTTTGCAGAACCAATCAAATTTTGGCTCCACACTAATCATGTTGACTGATTCTTTGTTATCAAAGGCTGTACACTCTACTGCAGGATGCGAGAGCATCTTGACTTGGATGGTAGTGAAGTCGACAGATGGATTTTGAGGGATTAAGGATCCCAAATATGCCATGGTGTTTACGAACCTATTTTATGAACAAGGGATTGCCTCGATGTCGTACCATTCTAGTTTAGTCAAATATGTGGCAACAAGATCTTTGTAGGCTTTCAGTACCAGACATCGACACTAAAATAGTCTCTTCACTTGGTTAATTATGAGCAGGGAATCACCAAAGATGTTTAGTCTCTTGATATTCATGGTGACAGTTGTATGGAGGCCCAAATTAGGGCTTCATATTCAACATTATTGTTGGTGCATGGGAAGTCTAGTTTGAATGACAATGGCATTGGATCTCCTTATGGTGTGAAAAATACTATCCCTGTGCTAGCTCCTTGATCACATTTTGAACCGTCAAAGAACAAAGTCATATCAACATTGTTCTCTGGTTCTTCGGGTTCGAGAGCTTTGGATACTACAAACACTGCATCATCTGGAAGCTCGATTGTTAGAGGCCTACTATTGGATAGTGGTGCCTTAGCTAACTAATCTACTATGACCTATCCCTTAATGGACTTCTAGCTTATGAATTCCAGATAAAATTCTATCAATAGCATGATCCACTTTGTAGTATGTGTATTATGATGTGTGTTTCTCATCATATACTACAAAGGATTTTGTTTTGATATCACATATGTCGTATGACTCAACATGTAGTGCCACAATTTCTTGGTAGCGAACACTACTGCTAAACATAGTTTTTCTACATATGCATATCCTAGCTCATAACTCACCAAGGTTTGACTAATGTAATATATGGCTTGCTCTTTGCCTTGTATGTTCTTTTGGGTCAACATGGTCCCTAACACAAAGTCTATTGCCGATATATATAGCAAAAAAGGCTCTTTTGGCCTTGGTGGAGCTAATACTATTAGCATCGCTAGGTAATGCTTAATATCAATGAAAGTTGCTTGGTAGTCCTCATCCCAATTGAATGGGACCCCTTGTGTAGTAGTCGATTCATGGGTAAAATTTATCCGATAGTTGAGCGATAAATCACTTTATGGATGCTACTTTGCCCTGAAGGCTTCTTATTTCCTTAATATTTGTGGGAGGACGCATCTCTAAAATAGCCTTGACCTTTACTAGGTCGACTTCGATGCCTTGCTTTGAAACAATGAATCCTAAAAGCTTTCTTGAAGTTACACCAAATACGCACTTCTTAGGATTCAATCTTACATTATGCTCGATAAGGCGATCAAAAACTTTCCTCAAGATCTTCGCATGCTCGAAACGTAGTAATGACTTGGATAGCAAATCATCAATGTAGTCCTCTAAGATCTTATGCATATAGTCATGAAATATGTATGTCATAGCCCGTTGATATGTGGCACCAACATTTTTAAGACCAAATGGCTATCTTTGTAGCAAAATTTTCTCCATGGTGTTATAAATGTGGTTTTGTGTTGGTCTTCGGGCTTAATCCGATTTTGATTGTAACCAAAAAAATCATCCATTAATGAAAGAATTTCGTGACCTATAGTAGCATCTACTAGAGCATCGATATTGGGCAACAAAAATGAATCTTTGGGTGTTTCCTTGTTGAGATCTCTAAAATATGTACAAATACAGATCCTTCCATCTGGTTTTCCTATAGGTATTATATTGGATACCCATTATGGATAGTTGATGGAAATGAAAAATTCTACATCCAACAATTTTTGCCATTCATATTTCACCATTAAGGCTAATATTGGATGCATCTTTATTAGCTTTTGCTTGATCGAATTCTTTGATAGATCTAGCGAAAGATTATGGGTAACCAATTTTGGATCTAGACCTGGCATGTCTTTGTATGTCCACACAAAAATTTTAGGTCTCTCTTTCAGTAGAGGGATGATGCTATCACGCTCATCTAGAGTGAGACTCTCTCCAAATTTTACCTTCCTTGGATTGGTGGGATCTTTACTAATATCCACATCGAAGGTTTCCTCTACTGACATATGTGACCCCTCCTCGAGCTTATGAGGCGTAGGGATCAAATGGATGTCATCGAATGGGTTTATGGGTTCCTCATTAGAAGCACCCTCAACATTATAGACATCATAAGCACAACCTGGTGCAAAATGAAATGGTTGTAGCATTTCTTCATTTTAGAAGAAGTATTTAGGATCTACTGGCGAATCAACGCGATCCCAATCAATAACATCCATGTTTAGATCCAATGGTTTGGATGGATCTATTGGATTACGGAGTGGAATGGTAAAATTAATGGAGACCATGTTGATGGAATGGAATTGATCTCTAGGACCACATGGACTGAACTCTACATCATCTGTGTAGCTTTTGTACCCAAGATCTAGCTCAAATGGTACGAGGATGAACGGGTCCTCCTTGTGGGATGCCTGGACAACTGGATCCTCCCTGTGCACTAACTGAAAAATGGTATCTCTTAGCTCAAGTAGCTCAACATAAGTATGTGGACGAGGAAATATCCTTTTATACTCCTCTTTCAGATTTACTCTTTCTCTAAGGCGGCGATGGCGATTAGTCTCTCAATGCAAGCCCGCAACTGTGATAGGTGGCAGACCCCAAGGTGGATTTCGATTACATAGGTGATGAGGCCCAAAATAGGCCATCTCCAATGAATCCTCATCATCACTGGCCAAATACAATCCTTCAATTCCCCCCATATACAAGGGGTGATCTACCAAATGTGACCCCATGTATCTGATTCTATGGTCACTATCGTCACTATCTAGATAAATCGGATAGAAATCTTATATATATGACATCGATGTAAAAAATGGCTCTACTTCCTCTTCAAAGTGATCAGTGTTAAGAGGTATTTATTCTATAACATACTTTGACTCTGCAGATAATAGATGTAGCGGATATACAAGCCTCGGATTGGTCATCTCATCTTCATTGCTATGATTGCTATTATGAGCAGACCACTCTATCATATCCACAAATATTGGGATATTAGCTAGATGAGGCCTTAAGTAGGCCTGATTTGTCTCATATTCATAATCACTATCGACTATGAAATGCTCTTGTATCTCATCTAATTGCTCTCTAGGTAGTAAATGGCATAGAAATGCCGGAACCACAAAGGCTCGGTCAATTTCCTCCTTAGATTGATCATCATTTGATAACTCGCCATCTGCATCATAACTCAGTCCACTTATTTCAGAGGTGGAATCTTCTCCATCTTCACTACAAATATCTCCTGAATTAAGATCATCTAGAATTGTGGGGTTGTACCCTTACACACCTGTATCATTGGTTGTGGTATGGTTTTGATGACCCAGGTTGCCTATGGGGTTCTTCTTCGAGAACTCTTCATGTTAAAGCTTCGATCTCTCAATAGTGATGAATGACACCATTGGGTTGCTACCCCAAAGACTAGACATATTAGGATGATATGGATTAAAATCCATGTCATCCCCTAGACTCGGGTATAAATGATCCAATGATGTAGTGAGTAAATCATCATGTCCCTGAATCTGCAATCCCAATCCGAACCTATCAATTGCCAATTGATAATGTAGTTCAAGAGGGATTCTTTGTCCTTGTTTGAAAATATCAAGTTTGTATCCATGCCAATGATAGAGCTCAAAAATGCACATGGTGTACTTTGGGTTGGACAAGTACCAAACATTCATCGTGAACTGTTTGTCATCATCCACATCCATGGGCGCTTATGTTGGAACTTGATCCAACCCAGCATAGATGAAGTTTGTTTGGTTGGGTGGCTCACCCAACAATACTATGGATCTAACTGGATATCGATGGGACTTCAATCGGCCCATGTCTTGTGTAGTCTCTAAAATAGGACCAAAGGTCACATTTTGCATGAGATATTCACCCAGATATGTACTAGCTAGGTGAACAGTCACCTATGGTGCAGATGACCCTATTGAAAATATAGGAGAAGCAGGTTGAGGTGCCTCCTCAACTTGATCTTGGGCTTCCTCCACCTCCATGGGAGTGGTAACCTCAATGACGACTGGTTCGCGAGTGTTCTTTGCTTCTTTTCTACCTAATTTCACCTTTAATTTCTTGTCATCCCGATGCATTACCGATGCACTCGATCTCAAAGAAGTTGTAGTGGTATGTTTAGATCTGTTTGATACGGATATCGATGGTTGAACATGCACCTCGTGTTTACCTCTTGGAATCCTTACTAGTGACATGAGACATATGTCTAAGTGCATTTATGGGAGTACAAAGGCCTCTGGCAAATCTTCTAAGTTCATGAACTTGAATGGTTCTTCATCTGATGAAACCATGTGAACTTGTCCCTCATGTATATACTTGACACGCTGATGCAATATCGAGGGAACATAATGCATTTCATAAATCCAAGGCCTCCCCAATAGGATGTTATACTGCAAAGCACCCTCTATCATGTGACACATTATGAGAATGGTCTTAAGTCCCACCTAAATAGGTAGGAAAATCATGCCAACCATGAGCATAAATGTAAATGTGGTTAGTACAATGAGTGATTTAGGCAATTTCAAATGGTAAAGTTCCTTAGTCATGATTATATTGATCGATGAACCAGTGTCAATCAAGACCCTTTTGAATGACACATGGTTAACATATGCAATGATATGTAGAGGCGGGTCAACCATGCTTGTCAAAACCATTTTCACTTCATGATCGTAGAATTGGATCATTGGTTCCTGGCACTATTGTATGTGCCCCATGAAGTTTGTGAATGTCTATGCATCTTGGGATTGTACCTCAATGGACCTCAAAATGTCCATAAGAGTCTCCATGTGCCTAGGGGACTACTGTATAAGCTCATATATCAACAACTTCACAGAAGTCGTCTACAAGTTTTGAACCAGCCTACTCCTAATGGTCACCACTAATCTCGTTGGTGGGCCTGGAATATTTTATGCCTCCCACTACTGGGGTGTGGCTTGTATTTGAATGGGGTCCTAAGGTTGATTCAGTTGTTTGTACTTCCAATTTTTGGTAATGAAATTGACCATGTCGACGAACCCCTAGGTAGGTGGCTCACACTTGATTGACGTGGCCAGTGTGGTTACGAGGCACAATGGTTTGGTAATGGATTTTTAAAAATCCCTATATTTTGGTTCTCTGGTGCCTGGGGATTTCCTGGTACCACAAGCTCTCCCTTTTCTATCATATTTTGCATAATATGTTTGAAATACCAACATACCTCTATGGCATGGCCTTTCTCTCTATGAAATATGCAAAATCAATCTTCTTGATAGTCTTTGGGCTTGGGATGATTAGGATCAACCATCTTGACTTCAAGTAATCTTATTGCCTTGGCCTCGTAGAGCTGACAAAAAATTGATGTCAATGATTCTATCAATGGCATAAATATGCGAGGTGGGCATTGCTCTTTTTTATTGCCCTTGTAGTTATTCTTGCATTGGTTGTATTGCACAGGAGGAGGATGGGCTTGATAATTCTATTTATTTTGCCTCTTATCCTCATTTTGGAGATTTAGTACCACCTGATTCACATGGGACTGCTTTCCTTGTTGCTTTGAGGTACTCTTCTTATATCCCTATTTCCTGGTTTTAAGCTTCAAGTTGCCTTCTTGCACCTTTATGTCCTCAATTACCTTGGCTTGCACCAAAGCTTCTTCAAATGTAGCATACTACTACAGCTGCAACAATAGCGAGATGTGCTTGGCATAACTCTTTGTAAACATTCGGATTAATTCTATGGTAGGAATCAAGAATGGCAACTTTGCCATTAATCTCCTCCATCTCTTTCTGTACTGTTCTATTGGCTCATCATCGTGCTGAGCTAGCACAGCCAAATCAGAAAGGTTGGCCTATTTCTTAATGCCAAAGGAATAGTGTTCAAGAAAGGCATCAACTAATTGCTCAAAACTTGTTATGTTATGTTTCTTTAGCTGATTGAACCACTCTAGATCTGGACCAGAGAGTTTTGTAACAAATGTATGCAATAAAAGTGCATCATTATTCTCTATCTGGAAGCAAGCATCTAGAAAGCTCACGACATGTTCTTGTACCTCTTCATCACCCTTGAATTTGTCCAACCTGGGCATCTCAAAATTCTTAGGGTATGGGGGTGTAGGCACCGAGGGATCTAAAGGATCATTATGAATTTTCCTTAGTGTCGAATTTTGGACAACCATGCCTTATTTCTCAATTACTTTGACCTTCTCATCCAAAGCTTTGTAAGCCTTAGAAGAGAGAAATTCCTCCTCCCCAAGTTGATATGAATGCGGTCTAGGAGATACAATATTCTTCTATCAAGGTGGAGGGCATTACTCTTTGTCCTCCCCAGCTCGAGAACTCTCATAATAGTCTTAGTTGTATCTATTCCCCTCTTGTTCCTCATAATTTTGCTGCCTTTGATTGTCGACCGAAGGCGGTCGCTCTCTATGATGGGCAGTGATATGAGTGTGAACGCTTACGTGCTCATGGTGCATGTCGGCTTGTGAAATATCCTTCCTGTGTACTTGCTCTCTATGCTTGTCCTGAGAATATAGGTCAGCCCTAGCCAACCTATCTTCCTACTCTACATGCTCCTTATGGACAAGGATGCACTCCTCGTGCAAGCGCTTCTCATACAACCTCTGTCTAGTAAGCCTCTATGCTTGAAGATCTTCATCTTCAATGCACTTCCTCTCTAGGCGAGAATCCTCCAATTGATCTTGGAGGAGTTGGAATTTTTGTTCAGAGGCCAATCGATATGATCTTTCGACCTAGTTAGTCATATGAGGCCTTTGGTATGCTTGCTCTGTATGAGTGACCTTGTGGGTTTTGTACCCATTGAACTGATGTGTTGTGCCTTTGCCTTTGTCTGTGAAGATGGCATCAGAATCATGTTGTGTCCTATGTTGCATGCCACCATGTGTGGATGGTGGATGTGAGACATGAGGGTGCTTAGAAGCCTCTCTATGCTCTCTAGTAGTTCTAATGGTGCTCCCGCTACACTCACTTGGAGCACGAGTGGGTGGAGTTGAAGGCTTGCAGCCTAGATGCTCTAACACACTACCTAGACTATCTAGCTATCTAGACCTCCACATCTCATGGGGCGGTGTTCCATTAGCTACCACATTTGATATATCGATGGTGATCTTGCATGCTATAGTATGCATGGGAGTATGGGTAGACTTGCACTCAGTAGGGAGCCCGTCTACTTGCCCATGAATGGGAGGATATCTATTCCTTCTATACTCAGAAGGTGGGGGTATAGTACACCCTATAGACTTAGTGTGAATGGGTACCAATCTAGTCCCCTGCATGATATACTCTTTGGTTGATCCCGTGGACGCATGTGCAATGCAGTCTTGGTAATGGATTCCGAGTGGAGCACCCTCAAGCTGAGAAGCTCCATGCTCTAATCTATGTCTAGCAGAATGTACTGATGCTAGTCTATCAGGGGTATGCTCAATGGGATCCCCTCGTGTCGAGTTGTCTCCTCTAATGCTCACTAAATGACATTTGGTTTGCTCATGTGGTTGAGGACTAGACATGTGTATTTGTGAATCGATTGGGGCTTGGTCATTGGCTTTAGGCTTGCGCCTTTGCCGACCACCCCGTGTATCCACCATAGTGTACCTAACATCTAGATGTATCTTTTATTATCAAACAAGGTATACAATGATGCTTATCTTATTTTTAAATTTTAAAATGAGCCCTAAACTGTTTGATGTTGTTTCAAAATGTATTGTATCAGTATGAGAAACTCTCACGTGTTTTGCAAAATCATGGATTTTATTCTTAGTTAAAGTGGCTTTCACCTATACACTCGTAGATCGATAACTTGGTGATGAACTCCAAGTCATGTAATCCAGCCTATAATGTGTGGTAATGAAGCCCACAAATGGTCAGGGAGCATAGGTCCTCCCAGATCCTCACCCATTTTCCCCCAATCAGTGTTATACCTTCCAAATAAAGTACATGCAAATTTTCTAGGGTACGAAAGGTTCTCGGATCTGGTATGGTCTAGTAACAAAGGGTACGTAGGATTTGGGCCAACAGATGGAAATGATGCCCATCGTCATTGAACCCTACTAGTGGTTGGATATGAGGCCCAACTCACTAGCGTTTAGTTGGCTCTACAAGTCCTCTCTAGAACTTTCTCAATCTACTCCACAATTCCTCTATAGAACTTGCTCAAATCTACTCTACAAGTCCTCTCTAGAACTTGTCCAAATATGCTCAATAAGTTCTCTTAAGAACTTATCCAAATTTGTATTGTAAGTTTTCATAAAATCTCACACAAAATCAGTCCACAAGTCTCCTCAAAGACTTACCTCAAATCTGCTCAACAAGTCCACACAAAACTTTTCCAATATCATAGAAACGTAAAGAGAATTGTTATAGATTCAATATGTTCTATTCTAATCACAATGCTCAATTACTTTCAATCACTCTCTTAGAAACATAAGGAGAATTGTTAGAGACTCAATATGCTTCAAATTCAACTCAATGCTCAATAAATTTCTCAACTCAGTTTAGAATATAGAATTTTTTATTTTATGGAACTTGAACAATCACTTCACACATCCACTTGACTAGGCTCAACCAAATCTACTCAACCAATCACTCAATGAACTAATATTTGATTACAAATCCTAGTCCAAGTATATCAACTCAAAATGTTTCCAATAATGCTCAACAACAAATCTCACATAACAATGATACTCATGTTCTTTTCAAACCCTAGTTCAAGTTCTTCACTCAATAACTCACTTCAACAATAATGCTTATAAAACAACTCTCACATAACAATGATACTCAAGTTCTTTTCAAACCCTAGTTCAAGTTTTTCACACAACCAATGGTTTCAACAACAATGCTTATCAAACAAGGTTTTAACAACAATTATTTATTCCAGAAAACCTTGAAGCATTCACTCAACACACTCAATAGGAAACCCTAATCAAGTCATTTTCACTCCAAACTTATTTTCCAAAAAACCAATCAATCAACTCAACTCAACTATGGAAGAATGTGCTCATACCTTTTTCTTGATGATGAAGTGCTCTCATAAATCTGTCACAACCACAAACACTTCTATGCCAAGCTCAAAGAGGTTAGAAGATAAATATTTCTCACAATGTAATATAAAAACTCAATTACACCTTATCACTCCTCATTTCAAAACAACCATCAATATACGTAAAATATTTTCCAAATAACACCTTATAATCTCCCAATTTGAAGAACACAAGCTTATACTAAGAGGGGGTGAACAGTATAAGACCACTTTTTACTTTTCTTTCCCAAATAGTATTAATCAATATAATCAATGGCAATATCAATAGCAGTAACCAAAGCAATGCATAAATCATCACACACAATAGAGACACCAATTTTAAGGTGGTTCACCCAATATGGGCTACCTCCATAGAGAAAATAGTTCTTCTAAATATTTCTCAAATAATCTCATTGGGAATCCTTCCCAATTACAATGTTTATGGACCTCTTTCCAAAGGAGATGTTGATCCCCTAATCTCAAGTTCATGGATATCTTCCATAAGAGAACTCTTTCCCCTTATGCTCTGACTAGTGATCTTCTAGAAGACTCTGTCTCTCTACTGCACTAACTGGTGGATCTCTCTCCACTTGAAGACTCCTCACTTAGATATGTCTTCAATTGTCCTGGCTACTGTATCTCTATCCATTGAGACTCTATCCTCTGTACTCTATCACCTCCAAATATTTGTCAATAGTTTCACTCAGAACCTTCAAAAATATGCTCAATAGGCTCACTCATAACCTGCTCAAATCTGCTCAATAGGCTCACTCAGAACCTACTCAAATCTGCTCAATAGGTCCACTCATAACCTACTCAAATCTGCTCAATAGGTCCACTCAGAACCTGCTCAAATATGATCAATAGGCTCACTCAGAACCTACTCAAATTTGCTCAATAGGCTCACTCAGAACCTACTCAAATCTGCTCAATAAGTCCTCTCTAGGACTTACTCAAATCTGCATAGCAATCTTTCACAAAAGCTTTCACAAAATCATTCCACAAGCCTCCTCAAAGACTTGCCTCAAATAATCTCAACAAAATCTCAACTCAATCTCATAGAAGCATAAAGAGAATTGTTAGAGACTCAATATGTTCTATACTCAAATCCCAATCTCAACTCAAAGCAATCTCAACTCAGCAATCTCATAGAAGCATAAAGAGAATTGTTAGAGACTCAATATGTTCTATACTCAAATCCCAATCTCAACTCAAAGTAATCTCAACTCAGTAATCTCATAGAAGCATAAAGAGAATTGTTAGAGACTCAATATGTTCTATACTCAAATCCCAATCTCAACTCAAATCAATCTCAGCTCAATATTATAGAAGCATAAAGAGAATTGTTAGAGACTCAATATGTTCTATTCTCAAACTCAATTTCTTTCTCAACTCAATCTCAATTCAAGTCAAAATACAGAATAGTTTGTTTTATGGAACTTGAACAACCACTCCACACATTCACTTGACAAGGCTCAAACAACTCTACTCAACCAATCACCACAAGGAACAACTCTTTCTCACAAACCCTAGTCCAAGCATGAATCAACCAACTCAAAATATTTTCAACAATACTCAACAACAACTCTCACATAACAGTGATACTCATGTTCTTTTCTAACTCAAGTTCAAGTTCTTTGCATCACCCATTGGTTTCAACAACAATGCTAATAAGAAAAGGTTTTAATCACAACTCTCAATTCAGAAAACATTGAAGCATAAACTCAAAGTACTTCACTCAACCAATGGTCTAAACAACAATGCTTATCAAACAAGGTTTAATCACAACTCACAATCTAGAAAACCTTGAAGCATTAACTCAACCACTTTCGAAAAGGAAACCACAATCAATCCTTTTCACTCCAATGATATTTCAAAAATCAACCACCCAAATAAAATCAATGGAGAGTATTACTCATACCTTTTTGATGCCTTATGAGTTGTCCACTAAATCTGTCACACTCAACACACTTTCTTTTTCAAATCTTAACAAGGGTTAGATATCTTGAGTAATAACACAACAATAATATCCAAATAACACCTTATTACTCCTACTTTATTTTAACATCCACCAAAGTTATTTTTAAAAGAAAACCCTTACTCAAAAAAATTTCACTAAAAAGAACTTTATCAAAAACCCTTATTACTCCTAAAAATTTCAAAAATCACAATTAAAAATAATTCACAACTCAAATAGCCACCATGACCTTATTCCCTAAGGTTACTCAACAAATCAACTAACGAAGCACCTTTACCCCTTATCACTCCACCTTAGGCAATCCAAACAAAATATTAATAAAAACCTTAATATCTACATCGAGGGGAATCAAACCCTCATATTTCCCCAACGTGAACACCCTATCCATGGCCAGGCTACCGTACGAGCCACGAGCTCATTGGTGAAAAATAAGTGCCACCCACTTCTTATCCTTCACCCTCTTTCGCCAAGCAAAAAGTATGCGCCTTGGGCACCTCAACAGAACAAAGCCAAAAATGATGCTTGCGGGAATCGAACGCACAACCTCCTTGTCACCAACACCTTTGCACAATCCAAGCTGCCACTAGGCCACACTGCCCAATGCATTTTGGGAAGTGGTCGTTGTCTCCCTTTAATATTCGCTGCGTCACTTAAACGAAAAACATGAGCTCTTTTTCTTTGCAAATACCAAGCGCAAATATCAACGAGCAAGGATAATTGAATTAAAAAATTCAATGGCATATTTATATGCCTTCCCTTTTCTTTGGAAATGTTGGCCTTTTTGAAACTTCCTTCATGATGTCGGCGGATAAACTTTTAATTTTAATTTTAAAATTTAAATTTTAAATAAATTAAAATTTAAACTAAATATTTAAAATTAAATATCTCCATCACCGGGGCACCTTTTTTGATGAAACGAAAAGCCAAATTGGGTTTTAAGAAAAACCTATTTCAAATCTGCCATCCATGGTTTTAAATAAAACCTTTAAAATTAAATTTCTCCATCACCGGGGCACCTTTTTTGATGAAACGAAAAGCCAACTTGGGTTTTAAGAAAAACCCATTTCAAATCTGCCATCCATGGTTTTAAATAAAAACCTTTTGAAAATCTTCCCTTGAAGCTCCTTTTGGAACCAAATTCCATGCATCCCTTCTTGAACCTTTGATCAAAAACCTTTGCTTCTCATGAAGCTCTTTGTGAAATGCAAACATAGTGCTTACTTACATTAGATCCTTTTGACATCAATGACAACTCTTAGCTTAGGAACTCAAAATGTCCAACAATCTCCCCCTTTGTCATTGATGGTAACCCATATCCTTTTACTGAAATCTGACCTTCTTTTCTACTCCCCCTAGGAATTTTCTCCCCCTGGCTCAAAGCTTTCTCAAATATCAAATCTCTCCCCATATCAAAAACTCTCCTCAATATACACAAATATCTCCCCCTTTGTCATCAATGGCAAAGGGTCACCTTTGGGGCTCGGGGCTAAGAATGAGCCTCTTAGCTTAGCCCCTCCCCCACCTCCACATGAGGTGGTTAATTTTGGGGTGGGAGTATTTCTACTCCCCGAAAGCACTACTCTTTACCTTTACCTTTCTCTCTTCCTTTCTGAGTTTTCTGAATCCTCTCACTATTTCTTACCAAGTCATCATCACTTTTGTTCTTATTCTTGTTCTTGTTCTCATCCATGTTCCTATTTTTATTCATGTTCATGTTCTTGTTCTCATCCATATTCCTGTTCCTATTCAACCCTGCTTCTGTAATATTTGCTCTACACCATCTTGTTGTGTGACCATCATTATTGCACTTATAACACTTAATGTTATTATCCCTTGGAGGTGCAAATATATTAGGATATCTCCTATTGAAGCCATATCCTCTTTTGTCATGAACCCTGCAGTTCATTGCCTTGTGACCAAACTCATTACATGAGTAGCAATACCCATGGAAAAACTATCCTTTCCCATATCCATGTATTTCATGTGTCCTACACTATGAAGCCATGTGCCCAAACCTGTGACATGAAAAACATCTTCCATTGAAGAAACCTTGCCTAGACCCCATTGGTCTCTTAGTCTCTTCTACCTGTTTCCTGTTCCATTTGTTCCTAACTTGTGCATTGTTCCTTTCCTTGTTGAACTTTCTATTGTCCAACTTATCCTTAGAGATCTCACTCTCCTTTTTACTTACTTCCTTTGACTATTCTTCTTTTCTGGTGTTTGAGCTTGAATCTCCTTTTTCTGCTTCCTGTTTCCCTTGTTCTTCTTTAGAACTAAGTCTTGTTATGGTGACTGATGATTTTTGTGCATTGATAGTCCTTTCCAAGGTCTTTGAATTTTCCTCAAACTTGTGTAGCTTTTCCTTAGAACCTTTTACTTCCAACCTTAGTGAAACTATCTCATTCTCTAATATTTCACACTCTAGATATTTTGTTTTTAGTTTTTCGGCCATACCTTCTTCAATTTTTCTTGTCTCTTCAACTTTGATTTTAAAGTTAGTGAGTTCCTATAGAAACCTTGATTTTTCTTTCTCATCCTCTTGAGCTTGAACCCTTAATCCCGAGTTCTCCCTTTTTATTTCTTCAAGAGTAATCATAAGCCTTTCTCGTTCTATCTCTTTTGCCTTTGATTGTTTAATCATACCTTCTTCAACTCTTCTTGCTTTTTCAACCTTATCTCTCAAGTCAGAGATATCATGTAGAAGCTTTGTCTTACATTTCTCATCTTCTTGTATTTGAGCCTTCAATTCTAAATTCTCTCTTTTCAATTCAATAAGCTCCTTAAGAGTGACTTCCCATTTTTCTTTTTTTGAAGCATCTTATTTTTCTTCTATTACTGAAAGTAGAGTTTCTTCTTCATACATGTTTTGATTGTCCCTATTATCCTTTCTTGAACCAATCTCTAGGATTTCATTTTTGAGGATATCATTTTCATCTTCACTACTACTGAACCCATTACAATATCTTGGATCATGGCCAAGTTGACCACAAACAAAACATTCTTGTGGAAAATAAGATGCATGGTGACCTGTGTTCCCACATCTGGTACAAAACTTTATCAGTTTGGATGTTTCTCCATTACTTAATTCATCTATTGAATCTATTTCCATGTGTCCTCCCAACACAACAATATTAAACTCATCTTCCTTTTCTTTCATGACCATAGGTGTTCTTTTCTTCTTGTATCTCATGCTTCTACTCTTGCCTTTCTTTGCCATTTGTGTTCTTGTAGGATCTTCCTTCAAGTTGTTAAACTTCTTTCGAAGGAACTGGATCTGATACCAATTGAAGAACACAAGCTTATACTGAGAGGGGGAGTGAACAGTATAAGACCACTTTTTACTTTTCTTTCCCAAATAGTATTAATCAATATAATAAATGGCAATATCAATAGCAGTAACTAAAGCAATGCACAAATCATCACACACAATAGAGACACAAATTTTAATGTGGTTCACCCAATATGGGCTACCTCCACAGAGAAAATATTTCTTCTAAATATTTCTCAACTAATCTCATGGGAATCCTTCCCAATTACAATGTGTATGGACCTCTGTCCAAAGGAGATGTTGATCCCCTAATCCCAAGTTTGTGGATATCTTCCACAGGAGAACTCTTTCCCCTTCTTCTCTGGCTAGTGATCTTCTAGAAGACTCTGTCTCTCTACTCCACTGACTGGTGGATCTCTCTCCACTTGAAGACTCCTCACTAAGATTTGTCTTAAATTGTCCTAGTTGTTGGATCTCTATCCACTGAGACTTTATCCTTTGTACTATGTCACCTCCAAAGCTCTATCAATAGGTTCACTCAGAACCTTCAAAAATCTGCTCAATAGGCTCACTCAGAACCTACTCAAATATGCTCAATAGGCTCACTCAGAACCTGCTCAAATCTCCTTAATAGGTCCACTCAAACCTGCTCAAATATGCTCAATAGGTCCACTCAGAACCTGCTCAAATATGCTCAATAGGCTCACTCATAACCTACTCAAATATGCTCAATAGGCTCACTCAGAACCTACTCAAATCTTCTCAATAAGTCCTCTCTAGGACTTACTCAAATATGCATAGCAAGCTTTCACAAAATCAGTCCACAAGCCTCCTCAAAGACTTGCCTCAAATCAGCTCAAAAAAATCTCAACTCAATCTCATAGAAGCATAAAGAGAATTTTTAGAGACTCAATATGTTCTATACTCAAATCCCAATCTCAAATCAAAGCAATATCAACTCGTCAATCTCATAGAAGCATAAAGAGAATTATTAGAGACTCAATATGTTCTATACTCAAATCCCAATTTCAACTCAAAGCAATCTCAACTCAGCAATCTCATAGAAGCATAAAGATAATTGTTAGAGACTCAATATGTTCTATACTCAAATCCCAATCTCAACTAAAATCAATCTCAGCTCAATCTTATAGAAGCATAAAGAGAATTTTTAGAGACTCAATATGTTCTATACTCAAATCCCAATCTCAAATCAAATCAATCTCAACTCAATATTATAGAAGCATAAAGAAAATTGTTAGAGACTCAATATGTTCTATTCTCAAACTCAATTTCTTTCTCAACTCAATCTCAATTCAAGTTAGAATACAAAATAGTTTGTTTTATGGAACTTGAACAACCACTCCACACATTCACTTGACTAGGCTCAAACAACTCTACTCAACCAATCACCACAAGGAACAACTCTTTCTCACAAACCCTAGTCCAAGCATGAATCAACCAACTCAAAATATTTCCAACAATACTCAACAACAACTCTCACATAACAATGATACTCATGTTCTTTTCTAACTCAAGTTCAAGTTCTTTGCATCACCCATTGGTTTCAACAACAATGCTAATAAGACAAGGTTTTAATCACAACTCTCAATTCAGAAAACCTTGAAGCATAAACTCAAAGTACTTCACTCAACCAATGGTCTAAACAACAATGCTTATCAAACAAGGTTTAATCACAACTCACAATCTAGAAAACCTTGAAGCATTAACTCAACCACTTTCGAAAAGGAAACCACAATCAATCCTTTTCACTCCAATGATATTTCAAAAATCAACCACCCAAATAAAATCAATGGAGAGTATTACTCATACCTTTTTGATGCCTTATGAGTTGTCCACTAAATTTGTCACACTCAACACACTTTCTTTTTCAAATCTTAACAAGGGTTAGAGATCTTGAGTAATAACACAACAATAATATCCAAATAACACCTTATTACTCCTACTTTATTTTAACATCCACTAAAGTTCTTTTTAAAAGAAAACCCTTACTCAAAAAAACTTTCACTAAAAATAACTTTATCAAAAACCCTTATTACTCCTAACAATTTCAAAAATCAGATTTAAAAATAATTCACAACTCAAACAACCACCATGACCTTATTCCCTAAGGTTACTCAACAAATCAACTAACGAAGCACCTTTACCCCTTATCACTCCACCTTAGGCAATCCAAACAAAATATTAATAAAAACCTTAATACCTACCTCGAGGGGAATCGAACCCTCGTCTTTCCCCAATGTGAACACCCTAGCCGTGGCCAAGCTGTCGCACGAGCTACGGGCTCGTTGGTGAAAAATAAGCACCACCCGCTTCTTATCCTTCACCCTCTTTCGCCAAGCAAAAATTATGCGCCTTGGGTGCCTCAACAGAACAAAGCCAAAAATGATGCTTGCGGGAATCGAACGCACAACCTCCTTGTCACCAACACCTTTGCACAATCCAAGCTGCCACTAGGCCACGTTGCCCAATGCATTTTTGGAAGTAGTCATTGTCTCCCTTTAATGTTCGTTGCATCACTTAAATGAAAAACATGAGCTCTTTTTCTTCGTAAATACCAAGCGCAAATATCAATGAGCAAGGATAATTGAATTAAAAAATTCAATGGCATATTTATATGCCTTCCCTTTGCTTTGGAAACATCGGCCTTTTTGAAACTTCCTTCATGACGTTGGTGGATAAACTTTTAATTTTAATTTTAAAATTTTAATTTTAAATAAATTAAAATTTAAACTAAATCTTTAAAATTAAATATCTCCATCACCTGGGGCACCTTTTTCTATGAAATGAAAAACCAACTTGGGTTTTAAGAAAAATCCATTTCAAATCTGCCATCCATGGTTTTAAATAAAACCTTTAAAATTAAATTTCTCCATCACCGGGGCACCTTTTTTGATGAAACGAAAATCCAACTTGGGTTTTAAGAAAAACCCATTTCAAATATTCCATCCATGGTTTTAAATAAAAACCTTTTGAAAAGCTTCCCTTGAAGCTCCTTTTGGAACCAAATTCCATGCATCCCTTCTTGAACCTTTGATCAAAAACCTTTGCTTCTCATGAAGCTCTGTGTGAAACACAAACATAGTGCTTACTTACATAGATCCTTTTGACATCAATGACAACTCTTAGCTTAGGGACTTAAAATGTCCAACACAATTAAAAATAAATTCAACATCCACCAAAATTAACTCAAAACCTCTTTAAATAAAATTTTAATGGCAAGATGAACTTTGGCAAAAATCAAATCCACTTCAATAACATAAATCAATTATCAATCAAATAACCTTTCATAAACCCTTATAACTCCAAATAAAATAAATCAATTATCAATCAAACAATGTTCCATAAAGCCTTATAACTCCAAATAACATAAATTAATTATCAATCAAACAATATTCCATAAAACTTTATAACTCCAAATAACATAAATTAATTATCAATCAAACAATCTTCCATAAACCCTTATAACTCCAAATAACACTTTATAGACAACCTTAGGCAAATAAAATTTTAATTAAAAATACCTTTGCCACTAGTGGGATTTGAACCCACAATATCTGCTTCTGTGAGCACTCTAGCCACGGTCTTGACCACCGCGTGCGCTAGACGCACATTTGAGAGGTTAGGAGCACTTCGTGCTCTTTCTCCTAAGTTGGCGCTCAAAACAAGGGCTTCCCAAAAGCTTTTCCCTTGGCGCTCAAACCAACTCCACAAGAATCGATCGTGGATACTTCCACTCCTAACACTCTTACAAAAATACGTGCTACCAATGGACCACCGTGTCCTATGGGAGTGAATCCTTCTCCTCCCTTTTCATCTTTTTCCCTAGTGCTAAAAACAACACAAGTTCGTCTTCTTCCTCAACAATCGCACAAATTATTTTTCTCTTTGGTCGCATAAAATAATCGAAGAAGGGTAAGTTCTAAAGTCCTTTGGCGTGGTATTTATACATGATTTTTCCTTTTACCATAGACATCGACACTCCTTTAATATGACGTCGGCGCTCCTTTTTAAAACCTTTTATAATTTATAAATTATTTAAATTCTAAAAGAATTTAAATTTTATAAATTATATTTATAAACCTTTGACTTTAATAAAAATTAAAGCCTTCCTTGGGATGAAATTTAAACCTTTAACTTGTACTCCACTAATTTGATGAAGATTATTCTACCACAATGGTTTTAATAAAAACCTTAATAAAACAATATTTTGACAACTTTTTCTTCAACTCTTTGCAATTGTTCCTAGTGATAATAATGGTGTACTCCATGGTATTAATGATAGCTTCATGTGTTCACCTTGACATCAATGACGACTTCTCACCTTGACATCAATGACAACTAAATGAGCTCAAAATTTCCAAAACAATCTTGCTCACATCTCTGCTAAAATATGCTCCAAACCTGCTCACAACTCCGCTCAAATATGCTCATAAAAACATGCTCAAATCTACTCACAACTCCGCTCAAATATGCTCATAAAAACCTGCTCAAATATACTCACAAAACCTACTCAAATTTTCTCACAAAAACCTGCTCAAATATTCTCACAAAACCTACTCAAATCTGCTCACAAAGTGTGCTCAAATCAGCTCACAAAATTTGCTCAAATCTTCTTACAAAACTTGCTCAAAAGGCCTACTCAAATCTGCTCCAAAACCTGCTCAAATCTGCTCACACAACCTACTCACAACCTGCTCAATCCTGCTTATAAAATTTTCTCAATATTGGTCAAATATTGCATACAAATAATGTTCATATCTTTCCAAATCTCGCATATAAACAATTCTCATATCTTTCCCAAATCTCGCATACAAACAATGCTCATATCTTTCCAAATATCGCATACAAAAAATGCTCATATCTTTCCCAAATATCACATACAAACAATGCTCATATCTTTCCCAAATATCGCATACAAACAATGCTCATACCTTTCCCAAATCTCGCATACAAACAATGCTCATAACTTTTGAAATATGTTTTCCTCTACTATAGCAATTTAGACATATTCTACCTAGAATTATTTTTCTTCATGAACATATAGAAAATGATATACATTACAAATACCCAATATGTTCTTTCATATTCATTAATTTTATTGCTTTCTCATGTCTCATATTCATTACATTGAAGGATAGATTTTAAACTTAGTACTTGACAACTGACCTTGTAAAGTCATTTTCCTCAATGAATTCTTTCATACTATCTTTGTATTTTTTGACACTTTGGTTTTCTTTACAACACTATTTTTATTTATGTGAGACTATTCTATTTTTTTCTTTCTCTTACTTCTACATTCTCTAAACAATCAATCAGAATACACAAACTTACTTACAAATTTGTCTTACTCCACTCCCTCTCCTCTTTCAATAAAACAAACACTCTTCTTCCTACTCCTCCAACCATATGACAACCAAAATATTTCTCTTCAACCCAAAATACTTTGAGAATCGAATCAACCATACCTCTAAATCCTCCTCAATGATTATGATGAGCTACTATTTTTACAAAAATAAGTTTCTTTTCTTTTACCACTTCAAAATTGGTTAGAAGCTTAAAAAGAATAATACCTTATATCTCTATTTAAACTCACAAAAATAAAGCTTTATTAATCAACAAAACCCTTATATCTCCTTTTAATAATTTTTAGAAATAAAACCTTTATGTTAACACCTCAATCCCTATTTCTCCTATTATTTAATTTCAGATCTCTATTTAAACTCACAAAAATAAAGATTTATTAATCAAAAAAACCCTTATATCTCCTTTTAATAATTTTTAGAAATAAAACCTTTATGTTAACACCTCAATCCCTATTTCTCCTATTATTTAATTTCATAAATCACAACACTTATATTAATTTTCAGAATGACACCTTGCACTAACACCACAAAACCTTATTTATCCTTTTCACTAGTATGCAAAAATTATAACATTAAATTTACACCTTAGCCCTTATTTATCCTTAATCAAACTTAATAAAACAAAATTTACATACCTTTGCACCGTCGTGAATCGAACCATTGACCTCAAGAATAGCAGTGCTTTCCCAAGCGCTTGTAACCAGTTGTGCTACCACGACTGGTGAAACAAAAGGGGTGCCTGAAGTATATAAACCTGTATCTACCTCAAACAACCATCAAATCACATAGCAAAATGACATCGATGGGTTTCGATCCTGTGACCTCTTGTCCAACAACGTTCCACGCAAAGCCACACTGCTAGTTGGGCTATCCCAGTAGATGAAACTAATAGCACCCAGAGTGATATTTGTGTTTGTCAATCTCTACCTTAGTTTTTTGCTATCTTACTCCTCTCTTCTACCATTTGCACTCATGCAAGAATAATTTGATTTCGTGCATCATATAAAGGTGAAATATTATCACATATTTATAAGCCTCCTAAAGTGCTTCAAATTGTCCAAGGTAGTCGGCTCAATTTTTGCTTTCAAAATTTATCACTTCTTCAATAATGTTTGGCACATTTTATTTTCAAATATTTTATGGTTATAATATTTAAATCTAAGATTTAAATATTTAACCTTTTAAACTTTTTTATTTAAATATGTCCATCCTTGGTCCCACTTTTAAATCCCTTTTTTTTACCCAAGAAACTTTTTAAAACCTTAGTCCACTTGTAATATTTAAATATTTTATCCCAAGAAACTTTTAAACGTACTCTTTATAATATTTAAATATGATATTTAAATATTATAATCCTTTACTTTGATATATACCTTGCCTTGAATATTTATCCATTGTTTGCTTTGTCCAACCTTGTAAAATTCTCATCCTTGAAGAATATTTCTGCCTTGAATACCATGCACCCTTTGACATCAATGACAACTCAATATTTCCAAAAATATCCCCCTTTGTCATTGATGGCAACCCTACAAAAAATTTCTTCTACTACAACTAGATTCCAAATCTGCTCCCCTGACAAGCTGCTCCCCCTCACTGAATTTTTTCCCTTCAACATCAATGGCAAAGGGCTCCTTGGGGCTAAAAATAAGACACTTAGCATAGCCCCCTCACCACCTCCTTTACTTGAGGTGATCAATTTTGAGATGGGAGTAAAACTACTCCCAACTTACAATGCTCTTCTTCTTTTTCAATTTTCTTTTTCCAAACTTTTGAAGTCATGCCTCTTTGAATATTTTGACTATCCTTCTTCTTGCTTGTCTTTGAAAATTCAAGAAACACTTTTTACTCCACTTTGCTCTATGCCCAAAATTATTGCAATTGTAACACATGATGTTGTAGTCCTTGAAAGGTGTAAATGAATTGAAGTTTATCTTGGTGTAATAGGGTAAAAATGACACACATTAATTTACCTAAGTATAAAACATTTAGAAAAAATTAATTAAAATTAGCCTAAAATGGTTCACCTCGATTTTTGTGCCTGATTAGACAAAATCGTCTCTAATCATACGAAATCGTCCTAAACTCTATGCAAAATCATTTGGACGATTTTTTCCAAAATAGAAATTTTCTCAAATTGATAATAAGACAAAATTTGTTGTAACCGCACGATGACATCATTCCCTATTAGACGATATCGTCTCTAATAGGACGAAATCATCCAAAATCTTGCAACAAAATTATTTGGATGATTTTGTTCAAAATGGAAAATCTCCTAGCTTAGAAAAGTGACTAACTTAGCTACAACAAATCCTTGGCATGTTCTAATGGAGGCATGTTGGTTACAGTCTTGAAATCCACAAAATCACCTAAATGGAGAAGCATCCTAACCCCTTAAAACAAACTCCTAAGCCTATTTAATCCAAGGTATTTTCTTGGATTCACCCTGGCTTCCTGACTCTTGATCCCTTGATTCCATAGTTCTCTGGCTGATGGATTGATTAGAGCCTCTCCCTATTCAATTCCCCTTCATTGCATTATGTTTTTGTCATTCTATTGCAGGTCTGTACTATGCATCATTTGATAACACATGATATAGTTCGAGATGATTTCATCAAATTAGAGATGATCTTGTTGCAGTGGATATGATTTCATCACCAGATCACTTGGGGGCAACTTCAAAACTCTGTTTGCATCTATGTACTTTTTATTTCAATCTGCATCACATTTTATTATTATATTTAATTACTGCATCTAGTGTTCACCTTCATTCTGTTTCAATTTACATAATGTTGTTATTTAAAGTATAAATCATAACATTACTTTAGAAGAGTTAACATTGATCATATTGTGATCATTTCATAGGATCAATTCATATGTTGATTTATGTTTATGATCATATAATTGCATATTGCACCCTCTGTGTTGGCAAATTGTTCAATTGCAGGTTTTTGACAAAATTACCACAGATGATTTTATCCAATTGTAGACAATTTTGTCCAATTGTAGATGATTTTGTCTGATTGTGGATGATTTCATTAGATTACAGATGATTTTAGCAAATTGCAGATGATTATGTACAATCAGAGACGATTTTGACCTACAAAAAATGATAGAATCTCCATCAAACATCCGGATTAGGTGCACGTTTTGAAATTATTTCTGAATCAAGATTGAATATTGCATTAGCATTTTGTTTTCATATATTTTGTCTTCATATAAATTAGAAGTGCATATAGTTTAGTTTAGTTTAGTTTGCATATTGGCCAAACTTAGACATGTATGTTATTTGATTAAAAATAAACACATCCAAACAAATCCTACAACCTAGGTATGGAAGAAACCACAAATGCTTCGTGGTGAACCCAAACCCATTCGTCAAAAAATAATCATATATATTAAGTACCTCTATTTTGAGGTGTATACCATCCATTTTCCCATTCCCCTCTAAGGCGTGGATCCATCTACCTTGAGGAAAGGAGTACGAGAATTTTTGGGCTACATTCTTTGGTGAACCCGACATGAAACATAGGTATTTCTTCTTATATTCTAAATAGTTACAAAAACAAAACGAAAATCCAAAAGAAAAACTATTAGTAAAACCTGCACACTTTAGTGAAATTCATAGATGGTAGATTACAACAGTAGAAGAGTTGTGCTTATAGATGTTAAATTATTATTAGACAGATAAGAAATTATTCAAATACTTGGACCTGATGATGTTTTCTCCTTACAACAATGGAACAAACTTTGGAAAATATTAGACATCATAAAATATCATGAGCCTGAACTTAAGAAAATCATAAGATTTGACTTGTCTAGAATCCTGGATCCCGATAGTGCACCTTTCTATTTTGACCTTCAAAGAGCATGTGATAGGTGGCTCGTAGATAAGAGAGCTCTTATCTCCCCGAGTTTTTATTCCTTTGAAGATTATCTGGATGATGCAATAACGGTACATAAGTTTTTATCATGAGTGGAAAATCGAGAGGTTGTCTTAGATGATAAGAGAAAATTTAATAGAGTTCCCAGAGTTGTGATTTACCAAGAATATTGTCATGAATTATACTTTTATAGGTCAAATTGTGAAGTCGATTTCATCACTATAGCCCACTTCATAAAATTCTTAAAAGGCAAATTTAAGTTTGAAGAGGAACATTACATGACACCAGATCAACTCAAACATATTAATTATATATATAAACATTTTCAAGAAAATTAAGGCGTAATATTATATAGGTGTGTTTGCTTTGTTGTTGCAACTTAAAAAACCAAGAAAATCTCAAAAAAAAAACTCAAAAATCAAAAATCAATCATAGTATTTTATTTATTTAGTTAGGTATATATATAATATATATACCCAAAACTTTAGCACATATATATAAATATATATCTGCAAACAAATTATTTTAAAAACAAGATGCCCAAATTAAGAAGTGGTAAACAAGTAGATAATGATAATATGGGAGAACAAGAACAAGATGATTTTGAAGATAGAGCACTTATTGAAGAAGATGTACCTTCAGAATATGAAGGTGATAATGAGGAAGACAAAATAAAAGATCCTAATGAACCTACTTTACATGAAAAGGGAAATATAAAATTTGAATCTCTTTCAAATTTTACTCAATTCATAAAATATCACATAGGGGAATTTAGTCAAGCGGTACAAATGGATAATTCAAGATAAGGTGATATGGAATCAGCTTTAGCAGCTGCATTTTGGATACATACAAATCCATTATATTATATACCTTCAACATACCAATATGATAATCAAGCAGGACCATCTACTCAAAATATGATACCTTTGAATTAGAATATTTTAAAACCAAAAACATAGTCATCTAATATGGTTGTTAGCAACACTAAAGTAAACTTTAAACAACAAAATCAACCATTTGCTTCTATCTTTTCTCAAGATCTTAATCAAAAAATGTTAAATCAGCAACAAAAGGCTAAACAAGTACAAAATACCAACTATCAACAAAAAACTCAACAAAACATAGTCCCCACAAACACTTTACACAATAGTGTTTCAGTTGGAAATCTTCACACAACAACACCCACTTATTATCAAAGATATAATAGTATGGTACATCTAAATAAATTTTATGGACAACAACAACAAGGGCTTGAAGCTATGGTCAAAAAATTAGCTTCTCGCCTAGACCAAATGGATCCCTACCGTCTCTCATACAGTTATCGAGAGATGTGTAGTCAACCTTTGGATCCTGTAGTTGTAGCACAACCTTATCCTAAGCATTTCCCCATGCCTATTCTCCCGATATATAAAGGAACTAAAGATCCTATAGAGCATCTTCGTATGTTTAGAACAACATGTCATGATGTCTCCCATGATGATTTTTTGTTGCTAAAGATGTTCCCTAAAAGTCTGGGAGGTATGGCCCTAGAGTGGTATTATCAATTACCCAACAACTCTTTAAGGAATTTTGAGGAAACAACAAAGATGTTTGTTCATTATTTTAGTGCCTATATAGAAAGGCATGTGACCATTAAAGATTTATACAACTTAAAACAAGGAAAATATGAAAAATTTGCTGAATTCTTGACAAAATGGAGACAACTTCTAGGCAAACTACACTTTGCATTACCTCATCGGGAAATGTTAGACATATTCATAGGCAATTTGTAAGAACAATTATTTTATGAACTTTCTATTGCAATAGTAACATCCTTTGACCAAGCCATTGATTTAGAAATAAGGGTAGAATATGCCCTCATTAGAAGAGGTCAATTTAAGAAGAAATATGAAGATAAAACTTCTAAGAATCAATACAAAAACAAACAAGTAGTAGGTGATGGAGTTATTGACAGTAGAAACAATTCAAATGTTAATCTTACAAAAGCCATAAAGAAGTTTGTATTGAAGGTTCCTGATAAACCACCAAGGGAATTTACAAGATTAAACCAACCTTTACATATGGTTTTACCTCAACTATTAGAACAAGGTTTGATACGGTTACCCAAAATAAGACAACCTGATACAACCGTAGCTAGATTTAGGGCCGATTTACATTGTAACTTTCATAGGACTGATGGTCATTCAACCAACTCATGTAAATGGTTAAAAAATTTGATACAAGATCTAATTGATAAAGGTGAAATGGAAGTAGAAAGTTTTCCTCCAAGAAATGCTCAAAATAATACACATAAACCTCAAAATCAAAATGCAAATCAAAATTTGGATATTTTTCAACATCCTTTACCGAAACATGGTAAAGAAGTCGTAAATAAAATGGAACACCATAATGTTACTCATCCAACTCGATATGTGGGAACTATTAGTGGTTTTTTACCCCATAAAGATTTGCAAAAATCATGTGTAAATACTGAATCTCAAGTTACTATTAGACCCTTAAGAAGTTGTCAAATTACACCTTTGGAAAGTGATGAAGAAAGTAAAACAGGAAGTGAAGCAGAGATTGATTCAAATAGTTCTAAATATTTTTTTTTTTCCCTTGGGTGGGGCTTCTGGGGGGCTCCCTTGGTGCCTCTCCTCTCCCTCTCAAATAGTTCTGAATATGAATTAGATCAAGTCATACCTATTATATATTTATTGGTCCCAGAAGAACCATTTCCAAGAAGGATGACTACTAGACCGTCATATCAACAATGGCTTTCAAATGAGCAAGTAGAAAATGCTAGACCCCATTTTGGTAATCCACGACATAGTAATATTGTAGGTACCATCGGAGTGGTTACAAGGCAACAAGCACAAAATCAAAATTCTTAGGATCAAAGTGAGAAAACAACCCCATTTGTATTAAAAAATCCTACTAAGGGAAATAATGTAGCAAATCCACAACAAAGATATCCATATGATATAAATGAGCAATTAGCTACTATCACAACAAGAATATCTCTTTTGGATCTCTTAAGAACTCCTTCTATGCATAGAGAAGAATTAATGAAAACTCTAAGTAAGATGATGGTACCTGAAGATATTGAACCTAATGCTATAGTAAATGTTGTAACTTTGGATGAAATAAACTTCATAGATTTATGTGATAAAGATATCCCTCCTCAAAGTATGTATAGGGATAATCCTCTATACATCACAACATTGATTGGAGACGTAGGATTTAAGAGAGTCTTAATTGATAATGGATCATCACTAAACGTATGCACATATGGTTTCTTTCAAAGGTTTGGATTTAAGAAAGAGGATATGAAAAAAATTGAAATGATTATTAAAGTATTTAATGATGAAACTCAAGAAACATGTGGAGTTATGAAGATCCCATTGCAAGTTGGTCCAAGAATTTTAGATATGACTGTGTTTGTTGTACCTTGTTTTACATCATACAACATTCTTCTAGGTCGACCTTGGATCAATGCAATGAGAGCAATACCTTCCACGTTACATCAATGTGTTAAATTTAAATTTAAAAATCAATTAGTCACTATTCATGGAGATCCTAGACCATTTGATATGTGTGCTATGGTAGAACCTGTAGGGGTTCCATTTTGTCCTACTATGTCTATTGTCCATCCTAGTCCATCTTCATCACCAAAAACTTCTAAAGCTAAATCACCTTCTAAATACACATCATCAAAAACACAGTTTAAATCATCAGCATCATTTTTTGAACCTATATCTAATCCATTTCCTAAACCTATAATAGCAGATCCACCTCTTGAATATACAATATTTAAATTTATAGCATCTAAAGAGCCAACCAAGGAAGATAATCCATCTACTTCATATGCCATTTTGGATGAAGTATTACTAGATTTATCTTCAGTACTGGAAAAAATAGAAGAAGTTAATTTTGCTACCCAAGATTCCTTGGTACTATCTAAATTACCACCATCTCCCCAAACATTAGGCTTACCAAATAAGGGAAGCATCTATCATATTGGGAGTTGTGCCTTTGTTTATGCAGGATATGATTGGGGTAAATTTTCAACTATAAAAATTACAATTGATCAAGATGGATTTGCTAAATGTTATTTTTATGATGGATATATAAAATCAAAACCGATGATGTGTGTTATAGGTTATAGAGGTAAAGATTTAGGACCTCATGAAAATGGTATAAAAGAACCTTTGGAGGTCGAAGAGTGGCCAACCTGATGTGGTCTTGGTTATATACCTACAAAAACAGAATCATTCCCATATGAATATGATGACCACCTGATAACATATCAAGAATATATGAAACAAAAGAAACCTTTTAAAATGATACATAATTGTAATATGTTAACTATGGTCTATCCAGAAATGATTACTTCTTTGGATGAATATTTAGAGGGGGATATCTGTCATGATATATCTCTGTATGAGGTTCTAAGAAATAATTTTTTCTTTTATGGATCAATGTCATGTGTAGATCACATAGAAGCTACTAACTGACAAGAACAATTAGCAAAATATACACTGGAAGAAGTACAAGAAATTGGGGTGTCACCCGCACCTCCTAAATTTGAAAGAGAGATGAATATTATTGTAGAAAATTTTATAAAAATTAACATTGGAATAGAAGAGAATCATCGTATGGTCAAAATTGGATCTGAGTTAAGTGAAGAAAAACAAAATCTATATATTGAATTTCTTACCAAATATCCTGATGTCTTTGCTTGGACATACACAGATATTCTAGACCTAGATCCTTCTGTAGTTGTGCACCATCTAGTAGTGTGCCCTGATGCTAAACTTGTAAAATAAAAACTTAGAAAAATGTATCCTAAAGTACCACTACTAGTTAAAAGTGAATTAGAGAAGCTTTTGAATGTAAATTTTATACAAGCTATTGACTATGTTGAGTGGATATCAAATTTTATTCCAGTAACTAAGAAAGAAGCTACTAAAATTAGGGTCTGCACATATTTTAGAGATATTAATGTTGCATGCCCTAAGGATGACTTTCCTCTCCCTAATATGGATCAAATCATAGATTTTACAACTGGGAGTGGGATGTTATCTCTTATGGATGGTTTTTTAGGATACAACCAAATTAGAATAGCTCCTGAAGACCAAGCTAAGATAGCTTTCATTACACCTTGGGGGACTTTTTGTTGGAAAGTCATGCCCTTTGATTTAAATAATGCTGGTGCAACATATCAAAGAGCTATGACATATATTTTTCATGATATGATGTATAAAATTTTGCATGATTATGTGGATGACATTATAGCTCACTCAACTAAATAAGATGATCACATTAATGATTTAAGAAAAGTGTTTGACAGATTAAGAGAATATCAGATACGTTTAAACCCAAAAAAATGTGTATTTGGAGTAAAATCTAGAAAATTATTAGGATTCATTGTTTCTATGCGAGGCATAGAGATAGATCCTTTAAATATCAAGGCTATCCATGATATGCCACCTCCTAAAAACATATCATAATTAAGAAGCTTGCAAGGAAAGTTACAAGTTATTCGTCACTTCATTGACAAATTGGCAGACAGAACACAACCTTTTATTAAATTACTTAAAAAAAATATTTCTTTCCAATGGGATAAGTAATGTCAAGAATATTTTGATAGCATTAAGCAATACCTTATTAATCCTCCAGTTATTGTTCCACCTAGACCAAATTGTCCTTTAATTTTATATATTTCTGCCTCAGAACTAGCACTTGGAGCTATGTTGTCTCAAATTGATGACGAAAAGAAGGAACGAGCCACATATTATATAAGTAGAACTTTAATAAGTTATGAAACAAGATATAATCCATTAGAAAAACTTTGTTTAGTAGTGTTTTCTATGCAAAAATTGCGTCATTATATGCTTAGTCATAAAACATATGTCATTGCTAAATCTGACCCATTAAGGTACTTGATGAGTAGACCATACTTATCAGGACACACAGGTAAGTGGGTTCTTGCTCTTAGTGAGTTTGAACTTGCATTTATCGGCCAAAAATCCATAAAATTCCAAGTTATAGCTGATCAATTAGCTGCTTCTCCTATAGAGTCTACTCATCCCATGAATATTGAATTTCTAGATGAGTGCCTTAATTTAGAAGAAGATAATTCTAAAACTTGGACATTGTTTATTGATAGAGCCAGATGTATGAGTGGCGCAGGTGCAAGTATTATATTAATATCTCCTCAAAAGCACCTAATACATTTATGTTTTAAATTATAATTTACATGTACTAATAACACTACAGAATATGAAGCTCTAATCCTTGGATTACGAGCTGCTTTAGCTTTAAAGATTAAAGTTTTATTAGTTTTTGGGGATTCTCAACTCGTGATAAATCAAATCAATGAATTTTATCAAACACGAGATGAGAAAATTCATCCTTATAAAGAATATGTGCTTAAGCTTGTTTCATTATTTGAAAAGGTAACTTTAGAAGCCATTCTTAGAACTAGAAACCGTTTTGTCGATGCTATGGTTGCGGCTGCCTCTTTACTGCCTTTGGAGTTGGATGATGGATATGCTACTATCATTATTCATAAAATCCAAGAACCTGCTTCATCTAAATCCTTCTCAGAGCCATTGGATGTATTTTTTATTAATGAAATTACCCTAGAACCTTGGTACATAGATATCTTTAACTTTCTACAGAATGGGATTTTCCCTAAAGGATTATATAGAAACCAACGTAGACTACTACGTAAGCGAGTTGTTCGCTTCGTAATTATTGGTAATACCCTATATAAAATATCTTTTGAAGGAATCCTATTAATATGTCTAAACCTAGAGGAATCTAAGAAAGCCTTAAGTGAAGCCCATGATGGATCCTATGGAGGACACTTTAGTGGAAGTGCCATTGCTAAAAAACTCCTTAGAATGGGCTATTTTTTGCCTTCTGTGGAAAATGATGCTAATGATTATGTGTGTCATTGTGATAAGTGTCAAATACATGTTGACCTTGTCCATGCTCTTGCTCAGGAACTCCAAACCATAGCCGCTCCTTGGCCCTTCTCTAAATGGGATTTATACATTATTGGTAGAATCAACCCTATCTCATTTGATGGTCATAAATTTATAATAACTACAATAGAATATTTTACAAAGTGGGTTGAAGCTATACCTTTAGATTCTTGCATAGGAGTTTAAGTATCCAAATTCATATTCAATCAAATCATTTGTAGATTTGGAATTCCATCTAATCTCATTTTTGACAATGGTACATGCTTCAAAAATAAAGATGTTAAAAAATTATGTCAAAAATATAAAATTCAACATAGATGGTCTACTCCTTACTATCCACAAGAAAACAGCCAAGCTGAAGCATCTAATAAAACACTAATCAAAATCCTAAAAATATTGGTTAAAAAAACAGGTCGTGACTGGCACATACAATTATATCTCACCTTGTGGGTTTATCGAACTAGTGTTCGTACTCCCACTAGTGCTTCACCTTTTGTCTTGGTCTATGGTGTTGAAGCGGTTTTTCCATTTGAGTTAGAAGTTACTTCTTTAGCTCTTTTACTTCAATATGCTGAAGTAGGAGATGAATATCGTGCTAGCAGATTAAGTCAGTTAGAACTTCTAGACGAAAATAACATCCATGCTTTAGAGCATCTTCGTGCCTACCAAGACAAACTTAAAAGATCATATGCAAATAAATTCCATAATATATCATTTGAAGTTGGATATTTAGTCTTAAAAGAAAATAAAAAAAATACTAATGCAAGAAAAGACCTTAAAGGAACATTCCAACCAAATTGGCTTGGATCATTTATCATCACTGCTAAATTTGGATCAGGTGCATATAGATTGGCTACCTTGGATGGAAAATATCTCAAGGAACCCATGAATATTATGCATCTGAAAATATATTATGCATAAAGCCAAAAGCCTCATCATTGTACATAGTTGTAAATATTTTTTTCATACATTTCAATATATCATCAAAAATAACCAAAAAAATTACAAAATCCAAAAATTTCCAAAAAAATTTCAAAGCATTCTTAGATCATTATATCTGCATTTATTATTTACTAAGATTGCAAGTTATATTTTAATTTACTTCAGATAAATTCAAAATTTATCTTGAACCATGCACTAAAATTCATATTTAATAAATTTTGATTTTGTTGATTTCATTATAAATCTCTCTTGTACCAAAGAACACTATTAGTTCATTAAATAATTTTAAGTATTGCAAATGATCTTGCTACTTCTTGAACCAAAAACATGATTTTATATATTAAAATGATTTGTTGCAAATTCGATAAAGTGATACTACTTTGTAAATCCTAATACCTTAAGTGATAAATTGGTCCAGAATACTGAGAAATTGGCAAAAGGACAAGCTCCTACCTACCCGAATAAAATCCATTGCCCGACGTCTAATCTGGGCAAGTATCCCTAAAAAGAGAGAAAAATTAAAAAAAGAAGAAAAAGAAAACAAAAAAAAAAAAAAAAGAAAAAAGAAAAAAAAAGCAAAAATCAAAGACAAATTTTCCAAAGCAATAAAATCCCCTTGTTCAGAAATGGACAAGAAATCCCTATTCCAAAAATTTGAAGAAAATAAGGGAGTATTGAACTTGAATCCCTAGAATTTCTCAATTATTCAAAAACCATGAGGTAAACCCCATAACAGGTGATTTGTGCCCAACTTGTTTGACATTGGGTAATTCCTTTCACATGGTGATATGTCTATCACATTAGTAATTGCTCTTTTATACAAACCAATGTCCGCATTTGGATTAGCTAGCTTTTGGTAATTTGATTTACGTAGTAGTTCGGTACCATTGCATGCACAAAATCATGGTCAAATGAACATTTCACTCGCACACACATCAGTTCATTTAAGTTTACCTTATCATTACCTTACTCAAAATTGGTAAATTAACCTTTACAAAGCACACACATTTGTTACTTGAGATATTTTGTATCATCATGATAATCAAAATAGATAATGAATTCACTTTTCACACACTGGTTCTAGATAAATTTGAATTTGTCTTGGAAATAAGTTAAAATATTGCTTTGGAATTTTGTTAGATAATTAATTTCAATCCTTTGCATTAGTTCTTATAAATTATTTTATCATCATAGCACAATAATTTATCTCAAATAATATTGCAAAATCAAACATAATCATCATGTATTTCATTTTGATTTTCGCGATGATGGTATAGTTCCTAAGTAACTATTTTTTTCAAATTTCACACTTAGGAATTTTATGCCTAGCGCAAGTCATCCTTCTAATTTTCATAACCCAAAATAATTCCATATATTTCTTTACAAAAATTATAAAATCTTTTGCACATGTGACATAATGATCTATCCAATGTTAATTTTGCATTTTAAAGAATAGACAAAAATTATATATCATCCTGCATTTTCATTTTGATTTTTGTGATGATGGTATTATTCTTAAGGAATTAGGAATTCTTTGCCTAGCGCAAATCATATTTTGAATTTTTCATGCCCAATCAACAAATTTTCACAAACACTTATTAAACACATTGTTCCAAAACAACATCAAACACATTCTTTTTACCACAAAAGCCTTAAGATTATTCTTAAGCAAACAACCATTTTAGCAATATCAAAACATTCCTCACAAACAGGATTAGCTTCGTGACTTAGCGAGCTTTGAAATCCACCAACAGTCACATAACATCATAACATCCTTCAAGGTATATTGCTAAAATCCATCAAAATTAATCATCAATCCAATAAACACAGTGAGTCAGAGGCTTGTACATAGAAGAAAGTGGTTATCTTTGTCCCTCAAGAACTGTTATAAAGCATAGGGCTTGATAGAAAGCTACCCATATAGTAGCCCTAGACAATGCATCCCCTGAGCTGCCACTCACTTGCAAAGATGTAGGAACATGAGCTACAACTCTTAGAGTTCCAACCCTCTATGACAACTATGCCCTAGCCTGTGCTAACTCTACTTCTAGAGATTTGATCTTAGTCTTCTGATAGGTAGTCTCCCCCTGAAGTTGAGCAACCTTAGCTCACAAAGCTACCATATCGCTACTCTCTCCAACCTCGAGCTCTTTTCCCTTCCTGGCAAAATTAGGTATAGTATCCTACTAAGGAGGAGACCTCCTCCTCTGATCCTCTCTTTGTATCCCCTCATCTACCCTAGAGCCCCTCTCCTATTGGGTTCTCGATGAAACCTAGTGGTATCCTCTAGTCCAAGGTATCTCTCATCTAAGGGGCACCTGTCTTGCTCCTGCCTACTGATCAACAACACGCCTCTACTACACTACCCTCTCTACAACAACATGGATCGGACCCCTCATTCTAGTAATCCGGTAGGGTAAATGGTGGCATACCAATCCTTGTATCCATCCTCAACCCCTACATCATCCCCTACAGTCGTGGCTACCACCTCATCATCAGGTTGAGAATCCAAAAACTTCCTCATATCAGGAGCACCGCTAACCATCGTGGTGTCCCGTATAGACCAAGTGAAGGCAAATTCCTTCATCACTAGAATACTCTAACAGAGCCCAAAATAGAAAAGAACTTGATCCAATCTATGTAGCTTCATCTATCCTCTCTCCATTCATAGCCATATGAATCACCTCACTCGAGCCAACTCATGCCCATCATCCCTCCACCGTGGATGTGCCCTCCAAGACCTCCATATAATAATATCAGTTGTCAAGTCATCTATCAACCTACACACTATAGGCAAATCTACCTACCTCTAAGGCCCTCTCCGTAACCACCAGTAGAATACTCTTAGCCTCTCTGCATCCACACCTCTAATGGAAATTCCCATAGGTGTCCTAATAGTAATGTGTTCCCAACACCAGACCTGAAGAAAGGATGTCAACACTAAGGCTGCTCCTCTCCTGTATACGACCTTAAATAAGGTCCTGTAAAGCCTGCATAATATGAATGGACCCCATGCAAATCGAATATCTTGGTCCCTCATATCTATAATAACTTTCCCAAAAAAACATAGAAGATGGCAACCACTATAATAACATAATAATAATCTAGCCACCACTCCATCCAGTACAACCGTCAAGTGAGACACACCCTGTCTCTGCTGTAATTTCTCAATATTAATCCCACCTATCTCCAAGATAAATCTAGATTCTCCTAATAAACTATGCATCACCTGGCCCTAATTGCCAGTAGCGACAATATACATCCCTTTGATAGGGACTCTAAGTATCCTCTACACATCCTCCAATGTAGGAGCCATCTCCCTTGTGGGTAACCAAAAGCATGATGACATCGGATACCATATCTCTACCAATGTCGTCAAGAGGCTCATATTTGTAGGGATTTGTGGCATTTCCTCCACATGTCTCAAGCCAACCTTCTCTAGTGTATTCTTTTCGGCATCATTCAGGGCATCCAAATCCACCCTGAGACCCTCATATTTCCATTCCCTGCTTTTTAGCACCGGTCTCTGCAAACACAAAATTAAAATCAATTCAAAGTTAGTAAGCAACTAGATTTTTTGAAATTTGTAGCAAAATCGTCCATAAATTGTGATATTGTTCCTAAATCGACGATATCATCATGACTTTGATGATACTATCAAAAATAGTACCATGACTATTTTGAAATTATTGTCCCTAGTTTGACATTATCACCTTGGACAATTTTGCCAAAATCCAGACGATTTTGTGAAAATCATCCCGATTTTGTCATCATGATGCAAACGCGATAGCCGTACCTTCTAAAAATCTAAAAAATCATACAAAATTTCAAAAAACAAGATAAAAAACTAAAGAAAATATCAGTTTCAAACCCTCACCCGTACTCTCCTCCATGCTGCACCTGCTCGATGTTCGACCTCCGCCATCTAATTCTCCCCAGAGCTAAAAACAAAGAATGTGAATAATAAAAATGAATTAACTTTTTTCCCTACTTTTCTAGTTTTATTAAAAATCACCTTAAAATATGCCATTTTTGAGTTTTACCAAAACTTGCAATTTGGCACAAAACTCGAAGGAGGCACCATACATAAAATAGTTTAACAAGCCAACTCGAAATTGTCAACAAAAACTTGTAATAAAGTTTTTCTTTCTCGAAAAGTGTGCCATCTATTCTTTAACGCATTTTTCTTTGGAAAATACACTAAAGAGGGGGAAAAATGTAATAAGGTAAAAATGACACACATTAATTTAACTAAGTATAAAAAATTCAAAAAAAATTAATTAAAATTAGCCTAAAATGGTTCACCTCGATTTTTGTGCCTGATTAGACAAAATCGTCTCTAATTGTACGAAATCGTCCCAAACTCTATGCAAAATCATTTGGACAATTTTGTTCAAAGTAGAAATTTTCTCAAATTGATAATAAGACAAAAAAATTTGTAACTGCACGATGACATCGTTCCCAATTAGACGATATCATCTCTAATCGAATGAAATCATCTGAAATCCTGCAACAAAATTGTTTGGATGATTCTGTTCAAAAAGAAAAATATCCTAGCTTAGCAAAGTGACCAACTTAGCTACAACAAATCCTTGACATGTTCTAATGGAGGCATGTTGGTTACAGTCCTGAAATCCGTAAAATCACCTAAATGGAGAAGCATCCTAACCTCCTAAAGCAAACTCATAAGCCTATTTAATCCAAGGCATTTTATTGGATTCACCATGACTTCCTGACTCTTGATCCCTTGAATCCATAGTTCTCTTCCTGATGGAATTATTAGAGCCTCTCCCTCTTCAATTCCCCTTCGTTGAATTGTACTTTTATCATTCTATTGTAGGTTTGGACCGTGCATCGTCTGATAACACACAATATCGTTTGGGACGATTTCGTCAAACTAGAGATAATTTTGTTGCAGTGGAGATGATTTCATCGCCATATCACTTGGGGGCAACTTCAGAATTTTTGTTTGCATCTATGTACTTTTTATTTCAATCTGCATCGCATTTAATTATTATATTTAATTACTACATTTGGTGTTCACCTTCATTCTATTTCAATTTACATATTGTTGTTCTTTAAAGTATGAATCATCACATTACTTTAGCAGAGTTAACACTGATCATATTGTGAGTATTTCATAGGATCAATTCATATATTGATTCAGGTTTATGATCATATAATTGCATATTGCACCCTTTGTGTTAGCAAATTGTTCAATTGCAAGTTTTTGACAAAATCACCATAGACAATTTTATCCAATTGCAGACAATTTTATCCAATTGTAGATGATTTCGTTTGATTGCAGATGATTTCATCATATTACAGATGATTTCAGGAAATTGCAGATGATTTTGTACAATCAAAGATGATTTTGACCTACAACAAATGATAGAATCTCCATCAGACATCCAAATTAGGTGCACGTTTTGAAATTCTTTCTGAATCAAGCTTGAATATTGCATTAGCATTTTGTTTTCATATATGTTGTCTTCATATAAATCAAAAGTGCATATATTTTAGTTTAATTTTCATATTGGCCAAACTTAGACATGTATGTGATTTTATTAAAAATGAACACATCCAAAAAAATCCTACAACCTAGGTATGGAAGCAACCACAAATGTTTCCTGGTGAACCCAAACCCATTCGTCAAAAAATCACCATATATAGAAGGTACGATTAAGTACCTCTCGATCCATTCTCCCATTTCCATCTAAGGCATGGATCCATTTGCCTTGGGGAAAGGAGTGCAAGAATTTTTGGGCTACACTTGGTGAAGTTATAATCATTCTTACCATTAACCCAAAATGTATAGCTTTGTGACCAAAATGATTACATGAGAAGTAATAACCCAGGAAGAAGTATCCATCTTGCATTGGAGGATATGGTTGCATGATTCTTTATTTACTTTTTCTATGTTGGTCCCTGTACCTTGATGGTGCATTGTTTTCTTTCTCATTGATATTTCCACTTCTCAAATCATCAGTACAAGTCTTATATTCTTCTTCAAATACCTTCTTTGATGCTTCTATTTCTTTTGAGATTGACTCCTCTTTTTGTACTTCTTGACCTTCCTCAAATTCAAGTTTGGTCTTCATAAATGGAGATATCTGTGTTTTTATAATATCATCCAAATATTTTGAGCTTTTCCTAAACTAATATATCTTATTATTAAATTTTTCAAGTCCCTTCCTTAGAATTTCAACTTCATGTTCTAGTCTTTCACATTCTAGTTATGTTGCCTTTAACTGTTCAACCATACCTTCTTCAACTTTCCTTGCCTCTTCAACCTTAACTTTTAAGTCAATGATATCTTGTAGAAACTTTACCTTTGTTTTCTCATCCTCTTGTACTTGAGCCTTCAATATTAAGTTATCCCTTTTCAATTATTCAAGATCAATAACAAGTTCCTATTCCATAACAATTGTGGCTTCCTCTTCATATTCTGAAACTTTCTCTTCTTCATGGTCTTCAATGACAGGGGCATATTATTTTTATTTTTATTGGTCTTTGACAATAGGTGCATATTCTTTCTCTTCTGCTTGGTTTTTGAAAACAGGAGCATCTTCTTTCTCTTCTTTGGCTAAAAATATAATTTTTTATTTTTCACTATTCAAGAGAATTTCATCATTGTCACCGGAAGGACTACTTGCTTCTTCAACATAAAAACTTTTTTTGTGCCTTTGAAAGATATTCTCATGCTTACCTTGACCATGCCCATTTTATTTTCATGATAAAATTTTCTTTCGTTCTTTTTCTTATTCACTGCTACTATTTCCAGCTTCTGGATAATTATTTGCATAGTGACCAATGTTACCACAACTAAAAAACTTATGTTTTATTGAATCCTTATTATTTCTTCTCACAAAGTTAGCCTCTTCTTCACTGCTACTATTTTCAACTTGTGGATAATTAGTTGTATAGTGACCAATGTTACCACAACTAAAACATTTCTGTTTTCTGGGATCCTTCTTATTTCTTCTCTCAAAGTTAGTCTCTTATTCATTGCTTGATTCTTTACTTGATTCTAGTTCTTTATTCTTTGCTATTTGTGTTCCTATAATATTTTCCTTCAAGCTATTAGGGTTTTATGATGGAACCCACTTTGATACCAATTTAAGAATACAAGCTTATACTGAGAGGGTGGGTGAACATTATAAGATAAAATTTTTACTTTTCTTTCCAAAGTAGTAACTTCAATTATTATCAATTGCAATAATGAAACAATGCATAAATCACCACACACATAAGAGAAACAAACGTGGTTCACTCAATATGGGCTACATACACAGAGAAATATTTCTTATAAATTTTCTCAACAAATTTTGTGGGAACCAATTTCCTATTACAATATTTGTGGAACTCTATCCACATGAGACACCTCTCCCCTATTACAAGTGTGTGGATGCCAATCCATAGGAGATACCAATTCCCTCTGCTTTGGTTCATGGACCTCAATACAATATACTCTGGTTCATGAATCCCAATCCACAAGAGACACCAATCCCCTCTACTCTGGTCTTCTCCAAAGCCTACTCATAGATCTGCTCAAATATGCTACAAACTTGCTCACAACTCTGCTCAAATTTTCTCATAAAAACTTGCTCAAATCTACTCATAAAACCTACTCAAATATTCTCATAAAAACTTGCTCAAATTTACTTACAAAACCTACTCAAATATGCTCACAAATCTTGCTCAAATTAGCTCACAAAACCTGCTCAAATATACTCACAAAGCCTTCTCTAAAGGCATACTCAAATCTGCTCCAAAACCTACTCAAATATGCTCACATAACCTGCTCACAAATTGCTCAATCCTTCTAACAAAGTCTACTCCAAAACTTGCTCAAATTTTTTCACATAACTTGCTCACAACGTGCTCATAAATTCTGCTCAATCTTGCTCAAATCTTGCATACAAACAGTGTTCATATCTTTCCATATTTCGCATACAAACAATGCTCATATCTTTTCCATATATTACATACGAACAATGCTCATATCTTTCCAAATATTGCATACAAAAAATGCTCATATATTATACATTCACTCTCTTATTTCAATCAAAACCAATGCACATCTAATAATTCCTTATACCTCCAACCATATGACAACAAAATATTTTCTTCAACTAAAACACTTTGAGAAAGGAATTAAATCACCATATCTCTAAATCTTCCTCAATGATTATGATGAGCTTTCCAAACCTGTATTTACAAAAATAAGTTTCTTTTATTTTGCCACTTCAAAATTGGTTAGCAAATCTCTTTTTCTTGAATAGATCTCAAATCATTCATATTTTAAAACCCTTGTCAAAAATGTGCATAATAAAGCTTAAAATGAATATTATCTTATATCCCTTTTTAAACTCACAAAAATAAAGCTTTATTAATCAAAAAAATCCTTATATCTCCTTTTAATAATTTTCAAAAACAAAACCTTTATGTTAACACCTCAATTCTTATTTCTCCTATTATTTAATTTTAGAAATTACAACACATATTAATTTTTAGAATGACACCTTGCCCTAACACCACAAAACCTTATTTCTCCTTTTCACTAGTATGCAAAAATTATAACATCAAATTTGCACCTTAACCCTTATTTCTCCTTAATAAAACTTAATAAAATAAAATTTACATACCTTTCCACCACCATGAATCAAACCACTAACATCAAGAACAGAAGCGCTTTCCCAAGCGCTTGTAACCAGCTGCGCTACCACGACTGGTGAAACAAAAGGGGTACCCGAAGTATATAAACCTATATCTACCTCAAAAAACCATAAAATCACATAGTAAAATGACGTTGAGGGGTTTTGACCCCATGACCTCCTATCTAGTAACATTCCATGCAAAGCCACACTGCCAGTTGGGCTATCCAGGTAGACAAAACTAACAGCACCCAAAGTGAAATTTGTGTTTGTTAATATCTGCCTTAGGTTTTTGTTGTCTTACTACTCTCTTCTAACATTCACACTCATGCAAGAATAATTCAATTTCGTGCATCATATAAAGGTGAAATATTATCACATATTTATATGCCTCCTAAAGTGCTTTGAATTGTCCAAGGTAGTTGGCTCAATTTTTGCTTTCAAAATTTATCACTTCTTCAATAATGTTTTGCGCATTTTCTTTTCAAATATTTTATGGCTATAATATTTAAATCTAAGATTTAAATATTTAACCTTTTAAACTCTTATATTTAAATATGTCCATCCTTGGTCCCACTTTTAAATCCTTTTTTTTACCCAAGCAACTTTTTAAACCTTTGTCCACTTGTAATATTTAAATATTTTATCCCAAAAAACTTTTAAACCTACTATTTATAATATTT
>JAQPPZ010006468.1:0-10332 GCA_028583015.1 Wollemia nobilis | reverse complement strand
TGCTAGGAGACTATTGGTTCGACTTTTATACACACCCTGTGAAGAATGAGCATGAAATACCGATAACACTTATAAGGGATAAATCCCACTCACTTTAGGATCTTGTTGGATATCCAAGGTGTGAGTTACAGAGTTGGGTCGAATGTCTATTCACTCTTTTTCGCTTCTGGAATAGTTTCAAGTGGACTGTCTGTTACCTTACAACGGGTTCTGGACTTGTTCAGTAATGTTTTTGGAGTTGGTTATCTTTGTGGACACTCAGATTTACAATCAGTTCTTTGATCTAGCTCTTTATGTGTTAGCAGATTTAAATAAAAGACAAATTTAAAAGAAAATAAAAATGGATCATTCAATCGGTGGAACAGAGAGAGTAGGGTAGGGCAAAAAGAGAAGTTTATCTAACTTAGCTGCAAAACCAAAACTACCAATTTTAGTTATACCGGTTAGCTTCACAATAGAACAAATCAAAGAGGAAAGTGTCCAGCTTTCTAAGATCACCTTCCACTAAGAGCATAAGACAGAGACAACAACAGATCTGAAAGAAAATCACAAATAGAAGGGAAGTCGGTTAAAATTGGTATCTCTCACCAGCAGCCTAGCTCGCACAGTGAGGACAGAGCAATTAGAACAGGCCTGAACCTTAAATCTATAATTTTCCCTAACATACAATAAAAAAAATGAAGCCTAGCAGCATACCCAATCTTTGATAACACAGATCTACAACATAAATTAAATAAACCTTAATGAAACGAAAACAAAAGAAGATGAACTTATCGCAATCTGAAAGAGATTAGGCTCCTGGCCATGCTATCACAGAAAAATGAAACTACACCAACTCTAGGTCCGAACAAAGCATTCAAACAAGATTTGCAGGAAATTGCTCCAATAGCTTTTATTTCTAAGTTTTCGCCTCCTTGAATTTACATTCGAAGAAGTATTTATAGACTCGGGACAGACCCTGATCTTTTCAGAAATATCTTCTTCTCAAACCCTAAATCTTATCCTCTAAACCTTACTACCCGGGTTTTACAATATAAGGCCCTTTAAAAATAGAGTTTTGATAAACCCTAACCACTCTGCAAATCTTAGTGCAGTTACTTGCCATAAATGGAGAAGGCATGATCTGATATTATTCTCATCCATCTGTAACTGCAAGTAAATATCTTCATTTTTTGGCCGATCGCCGATATATTCCATAAATGGGCACTGCGTGTAAATATCTTCATCTTTCTGGTGCATCTTCCGAGAGCGTCTCATTAATTCCTTAGAGAAATTTGGATGAGTCACTGGTTTCTCTGACATTTTATCTTCGCAGAGCCGCTTCTGAGTTGAAATTCTCCGCACGCCATTACTTTCACCATAAATTCTCCTGTTAAATGCGTCCATCGGCAAATTTCGGTAACTGTGTGTAGATATTTTCATTTTTCGGTCAATTGTCGACATATTCCATTAAATGGGCAGCTGCTTAGTCACCGTAAAGTCTCTTTGCGGCCAGATCCATAAAATCTGGATGGACCAAAAATTCTGGCATCTCACATTTCCATCTGACGGCCTTCGCTTGATCCGTGCTTATTTTGTCTTTTCCCGCCATTACTTCCGCTAGTATGCAACTGCCAGCTGGCTTTCTACAAAAGAACAAACAAGGATTAGTATTTTAATATTATTAAATTAAAACCCTAATGTTCATTATATGTCGGCTTTATTTATTTTTTTGACACGTGTCACGAAATCGTGACGTTTCCCTGCATTCTGGTCTTTCCCAGCTCTTCTATCGTGAAACCATGACATGTCACGATTTCGTGACATGTCACGAAATCGCGACGTTCCCTTGACTTTGCACTGCTTAACTCCATGTCTTCTCTCTTCCTTTCTTTCCTTGTGACATGTCGATCGAGTTTCCCCTTCTCTCCTTTTTTTCTTCTTTCGTATCGCGTCTTTCTGCCTTTTTTTGTTCGTTTTTTCTCATGTCACGATTTGTGACATTCTTTCTTTCTGTCATGATTTCGTGATGTCATGATTTCACTCTCCTTGCTTCTTTTCTTTTTTTATATGTCATGATTCGTGACGTCTCCCTTAGCTTCTTTCTCTTTTCGTGAAATCGTGACATGTCACGATTTTGACATGTCATTGGACGTTTTCAACTTGGCTTTCTTTCAAAATGATATCATGAGTATCCGATTTTCCTTGCTCCAATATGTCGCGATATCGCGACGTTTTCATCACTTGGTCTTTTCTTCCAAAATGTATCGTGATTTCACGACGTTTCTTCTTTCATATGTCGCGATATCGTGACGTTTTTATCACTTTGTTCTTTTAGTCCAAAAATGTCGCGATATCGCGACATTTTCTTCAATTGCTTTACAAATATGTGCGATATCAGGACGTTTTAAAAAATATGTCATGATATCGCGATGTTTCAAAAATGGAAATGTCACGATATCGCGACGTTTCCAAAAATGGAAATGTCGCGAAATCACGACGTTTTCATTACTTAGCAAATTTTCCAAAAATTGTAGGTTGACTCTAATGAATTCATTCATCTGTATTCTGCATTTTTACATATCTGTGAAAGATCTTCTTTACTCAGAATGATTCTAACATTAAAAAAGTGAATTCTAAATTGAAATCAAAGCCATATGCAAGCCTACTTAGATACTTTGGTATATGCAAAACTTGAAGAAGAAGGAGGCAAGCAAAATTTGGAATTAAAACCTGAAAAACATCAAGAGGGTCCCTACTGCAAAATGAAAACTAAATATTTTCAAAGGATGGAATTTCATTTTTTTAGTGGGGGTGTGTTGCTTCTCAACAAATGGCGATATCTACGGGGAAAATAGTAGCACTATTTTAGAATCCAGGACTCTAGTTTCAAAACAATATAGACCATGTACCATGCTTTGCCACAAATATTCTTCAAAATAATTTAACTACTACCTGATAGTTGTTAAAATTTCCCAAGGACATACTAGGTTGAATCACTTAAGGAAGATTTCTGATGTGCAATTATAAGCGTATAAAACTTTCTTCAAGAATGATTGGGCCTTCGAATGTTGTACTCTGGATTGATCAGCTTTTCTAGATTGTGAAAGGGGAAACCGAGTAGGGCTCTATTTACTAGTTTAGCCTTTTACAGCCTCGACAGAGTTACTCTTTAGATTTTCACGACCCTGATCCACAACTGTGAGGTGGTATCTACAACTTGGTAAAAGAAAACATCTTCTGAAGCCTTGGCTATCTCTTTCATTACATAACTTCTTCTTTCCTCTCTTTTTTTTTTGTGTGGGAAATAATAGAGTGCCAGTTTTATGTTGCCTTGCTCAACTTTCACCTTCTCTCTCTCTCTTTTGAAATATACTGAAATCTGAAAAGCCTTGCTAAAAAAAAAAAATTATTCTTCATCGATCTGGAAACTGCTTCAGCCTGGGTACTGATAGCCTCTATGGATACTTAAATAATTTCACGAATCAGAGTCCCCTCTTATGACCAACTTTTCTTGGATTCCCTGGGAGTTTCTCTAGCCAAACAATATAGTAGTTTCTTTATAATTAAAATAATTGTGGCAAGCAAGACACAAAATCCAATTATCTTTCTACTGTTGTTCTGAATAACAAAATAGTTCCACTGTTCAGTTTAAGCAGACTATCTCTTAATTAGAATAAAACAAAATGAACACAAGATTTTGAACTCAGAATAAAAACAATTTTTAAAGGCTGATTCTTTCTTTACTGCCCAGACAAAACTAAAAAAAATAGAATTTTAAAAGCTAAAAGAAATTTGTACAGACCCCAAAGGATAAAACACAGAACTTTAAAATCAAACAAAATAAAATAAAATAAAAACAAACTACTTTGTACAGACCCCAAAGGATAAAACAAAATAAAATAAAACTACTTTAAAAACAAAAAAATAAAATAAAATAAAACTACTTCAAAGCTTATTTACAATATATACACATGTTACAACGTCTTTGTGATTTATTCAATCGATGTATTGGATGGAAAAGCTGAGAAATAATGCTTTAGATATTGACCATTAACAGGAAGGTTCAAAAAATTACCCTCCAGGTCCTGTAGAAGAAATGCATTATTACCTAGGGTCTCGGCAATCTGGTATGGCCCTATCCATAAAGGTTGCAGCTTGGTGTTTTTACGCTTCTTTTCATGGGCTTTGTCCCATAGAAACACCAGGTCTGCAAGTTTGAAGGCCTTCGAATTGGCCCTCTCGTCAAGCCAGCGCTTGACTGTCTCTTGGTGTCGACTAAAATGCTCTACGGCTTGAAGTCGTCCACCCTGCAAATCAACCAAGTCCAACACACGAGCTTTCGTATCTGCATGATCAAAGTAATGTAAAGCAAATTTTAATCCTGGTACTAATGCTTCATATTCTACCAAATTATTCGTGCAAGGAAACTGCAAGCGATAAGACATAAAATCGGTTTGATTTTTTGGTCCTTTAAGAACAGCCCCTGTACCAGAACCTTGCTTAGATTTAGCTCCATCAATATGAAGCATTCCAACTTCATTATCGTGATCTTGGTGAGCTTTAACCGGTTTCTCCCTTTGAGTAGTTGTCAAATTATAAACCCCGATATAACAGCCCTCAGCAAGATTAGCAGTCTCATTCTTGGCATTATACTCTGTGATCATGAGTTTATATCTTGGTTCTCTGTTGATTCTTAATTGATTTGCAAAACCATTCCAGGGTAACCACATATGCGAGAAATCAGTAGCCAAATACCCATTCAAGGATTTTGACCAATCCCTGCTCAGAAGCATTCCGTATCCTACAGGAATATCCACCACCTAAATGTCAATTCTGTGTTGCGCTCTCGGCTCAGATGCTAGTTGGATGTGTATATTCTGAAGTTCACCTACCACTTTAACCTCAGACTTATCCAATTGGATGACTCTCATCTCGGAGTTCATGGGGGTCAAACCCAACTGTTGACAGATGGCTAGAGGCATGACATTGGCTGAAGCACCTGAATCTACCAGACAGTTGTGTAAATTTTTCCCAAATATTCGGACAGTCAGTAGAAAAGGTGGAACTTCAGTCTTCTCTTTATACATGGCCACATTTGCATTTGCCATCTTCTTTCCCTTTTCCAAAGGTTTGGTAGTAGGTTCAGAATATGTTTTGATCAGGTTATCCCTTTGTTCAAAAATTTGGGCTAACTCATGGAGAGTGATGTTGGCTTTGATCTTCTTCATGTCCTCCACTATATTATATCCCTTATTGAGTGGAGGGACAAATGCATCTGGTCCTCTTGGATTTCCTCCCTTGGGTGGGGATGGGTTATTGCTTGAAGATGGATCTGGAGGAACACTGTGGGAGTTGTCCGGAGGGGTAGATGTAGTGTTGGGCTCTAGATTTCTATTTCTGAGGTTGTAGTTGTCCCTCCTGTACTGTTGAAAGGCTTGCACTTCATCCATGGGTAGCTCCACAACATTCTCTGATTCTTCTGGGAAAGTGAAAGAATCTAACACCATAGCTGCACTATGTTTGGATGAACTTGGAGCATCCATAGTTCTTTGATGTTCGGGAGAAACCAACTCACCAGATAGAGCTTCAAAGGCATTACAAAACTCCAAACAATCCAATTCCCCGTGCTGAGAAGTGGCATGTATCCTGCACCAGTTAGGCAAAGCCAAGTCACAAATATTTACATCATGCCCTTTACCTTTATAATCCTTATTGGGTTCGTATGGGGGCCGAGTGAATCTGTTTTGTTGATAAGGAAATCTGTTTGGGTTTTCGCCGGTGGACACTTGCCTTTTGAAAGTCAAAAAGTCATTTGCCAACTTTTGGACCACCCTTGAAACTTCCTCAACTCTTGTGTTATTAGATTCTTTATCCGGATTCTATACATTTTCAGCAGGTGTTACAGCCAATGGATTTCCTGATGGTGGAGTTTGATGTACTGGCAACATCATCTGATGTGGTATGGGATTGAAAACAGGGGTACCTTGTGTGACCAAAGGAATTTGATGAGCATTCAGAGGTTGAGGTCCCAATTGTCTTTCCAGAACCAAAGCTTCTTTGTAAGCCTCTGTTAGATTGGTAATAGAGGCATCTCTTTTCAAGAAAATAGAAGTCATTGGATCTAGAGAATTCCTAAAAATTTCTAATGCCAGGTCTGCATTTGGCACATAATAACCAGTCAGTCTACCATAAGCCTTCTAAAATCTGACATTGTAAGATCTGATAGATTCATTTATTTCTCTTTTAATACCAGAAAATTGCTGATATAATACACTGGGATCTATCACTTCACCAAACTGCGATACAAAAACCTTTTCCAAGTCATTCCAACTGGTAATAGAATCGTTAGTGAGATTTAGAAACCAGTCGTAAGCTCCCTCCTGGAGAGTGAACGGGAACAATCTGCAAGCCACATCTTCATGTTGTACATTTAACAATTTTAGAGCATTCTTGAATGCTACTAGGTGTTCCTCTGTTGTCCTAGTTCCATCATGCTTGTATCTGGGAAGATATCTCTCAGGATTTCTGGGTAGGTCATGGGCTGCACCCGAGATATTTAAGGTAGTGGAACCCAACCAGTTTGCCATTACTACTTGATTGACGATGATACTTTCAGTTGTAGTTGGAGTAACTACAAGTGGTGACAAAACTATTCCAGACAAGGACTTGGCCCTTCTGAGGCTGCTTCTTCTGGGAGTTTCTAACTCAGGCACAAGGAGCTCTCCGGCTCTGGAGTGGGACCTTGTTACTCTATAATTAGAATCCAGCTTTTCACAAGCAACTTACAACCTTACAATCCTTAACAAACTACTGAACTTCAGGCCCTCCTTCTAGCGCCAATTTTAAATGTTGGTGTTGAGTTTCGCTGTTTAGGCAAAAACTCAAACAAACAAGTTTTAAAAGAGCTAAAGAGGAGGGAAAAGGATTCAAAAGATAAAATACAGATTTGTTAAATACAACTTACAATATTTTTAAAGCGAACTAGAAGTTAAGTGCCCTCCTTCTAGCGCCAATTTTAAATGTTGGTGTTGAGTTTCGCTGTTTAGGCAAAAACTCAAACAAACAAGTTTTAAAAGGCTGAGGAGGAGGGAAAAAAGGCTACCAAACTCTGGATAAAATACAGTATTTGTTAAATACCACATACAATCATATTTCTCAACTCAAGCGCACTAAGAACGTAAGTTCGGCCCTCCTTCTAGCACCAATTTTAAATGTTGGTTCGACTTTTATACACACCCTGTGAAGAATGAGCATGAAATACCGATAACACTTATAAGGGATAAATCCCACTCACTTTAGGATCTTGCTGGATATCCAAGGTGTGAGTTACAGAGTTGGGTCGAATGTCTATTCACTCTTTTCCGCTTCTGGAATAGTTTCAAGTGGACTGTCTGTTACCTTACAACGGGTTCTGGACTTGTTCAGTAATGTTTTTGGAATTGGTTATCTTTGTGGACACTCAGATTTACAATCAGTTCTTTGATCTAGCTCTTTATGTTTTAGCAGATTTAAATAAAAGACAAATTTAAAAGAAAATAAAAATGGATCATTCAATCGGTGGAACAGAGAGAGTAGGGTAGGGCAGAAAGAGAAGTTTATCTAACTTAGCTGCAAAACCAAAACTACCAATTTTAGTTATACCGGTTAGCTTCACAATAGAACAAATCAAAGAGGAAAGTGTCCAACTTTCTAAGATCACCTTCCACTAAGAGCATAAGATAGAGACAACAACAGATCTGAAAGAAAATCACAAACAGAAGGGAAGTCGGTTAAAATTGGTATCTCTCACCAGTAGCCTAGCTCGCACAGTGAGGACAGAGCAATTAGAACAGGCCTGAACCTTAAATCTATAATTTTCCCTAACATACAATAAAGAAAATGAAGCCTAGTAGCATATCCAATCTTTGATAACACAGATCTACAACATAAATTAAATAAACCTTAATGAAATGAAAACAAAAGAAGATGAACTTATCACAATCTGAAAGAGATTAGGCTCCTAGCCATGCTATCACAGAAAAATGAAAGTCACACCAACTCTAAGTCCAGAACAAAGCATTCAAACAAGATTTGCAGGAAATTGCTCCAATAGCTTTTATATTCTAAGTTTTCGCCTCCTTGAATTTACATTCAGAAGAAGTATTTATAGACTCAGGACAGACCCTGATCTTTTCAGAAATATCTTCTTCTCAAACCCTAAATCTTATCCTCTAAACCTTACTACCCAGGTTTTACAATATAAGGCCCTTTAAAAATAGAGTTTTGATAAACCCTAACCACTCTGCAAATCTTAGTGCAGTTACTTGCCATAAATGGAGAAGGCATGATCTGATATTATTCTCATCCATCTGTAACTGTAAGTAAATATCTTCATTTTTTGGTCGGTCACCGATATATTCCATAAATGGGCATTGTGTGAAGGTATCTTCATCTTTCTGGTGCATCTTCCGAGAGCGTCTCATTAATTCCTCAGAGAAATTCGGAATGAGTCACTGGTTTCTCTAACATTTTATCTTCGCAAAGCCGCCTCTGAGTTGAAATTCTCTGCACGCCATTACTTTCACCATAAATTCTCTTGTTAAATGCATCCATCGGCAAATTTCGGTAACTATGTGTAGATATTTTCATTTTTCGGTCAATTGCTGACATATTCCATTAAATGAGGCAGCTGCTTAGTCACCGTAAAGTCTCTTTGCGGCCAGATCTATAAAATCTGGATGAACCAAAAATTCTCGGCATCTCACATTTCCATCTGACGGCCTTCATTTGATCCATGCTTATTTTGTCTTTTTCGCCATTACTTCCGCTAGTATGCAACTGCCAGCTCGCTTTCTACAAAAGAACAAACAAGGATTAGTATTTTAATATTATTAATTTAAAACCCTAATGTTCATTATATGTCGGCTTTATTTATTTTTTTGACACGTGTCACGAAATCACGACGTCCCCCTACATTCTGGTCTTTCCTAGCTCTTCTGTCATGAAACCGCGACATGTCACGATTTCGTGACATGTCACGAAATCGTGACGTTCCCTTGACTTTGCTCTGCTTAACTCTTCCACGTCGTGAAATTGTGATGGTATCCATGCCTTAGCGTTCCTTTTAACTTTGTGTCACAATTTTGCGACACCTTCTCTGCCTTAGGCATTTTATTCTCTGGAGTGTCACGATTTCGCGACGTCGTAAAATTGTGACGTCATGATTTCACGACATGGCCATGCCTTAGCTTCTTCTTGCTTTGCCATGTCATGATTTCATGACAGTCGCGATTTCATGACATGGTCATGTCTTGCTTTTCCTTGCTTTTTCTGCTGTGATTTTGTGACGTCGCAAAATCACGACGTCACGATTTTGTGACACATCCCTACCTTGGAGCCTTTTCTCTGGACCGTGTCACAATTTTGCAACACATCCCTACCTTGGAGCTTTTTCTCTAGATAGTGTCACGATTTTGCGATGTCACAAAATCGCGATGTCACGATTTCGCGACACGTCCCTGCCTTGGCTTCTTTTTTGCTTCCTCCATCGTGAAACCGCAACATGTCACGATTTCACGACATGTCACGAAATTGCAACGGTCTCCATGCCTTAGCTTCTTTCTCAACTTCCTCGTCGTGGAACTGTGACATGTCGTGATTTCATGACATGTCGCGAAATCACGACGTTTTCCAAGACTTGCGCCTTTCTTTCAAAACCTATCGCGATATCGCGACGTTTTCATTGAAGTTTGCTTCCAACCAAAATATGTCACGATATCGTGACGTTTTCTACAAGCTTTCCTCTAGCCAAAATATGTCGCGATATCGCGACGTTCTCATCACTTGGTCTTTTCTTCCAAATATGTCACGATATCACGACGTTTTCTACAAGCTTCGCTTTCAACTAAAATATGTCATGATATCGCGACATTTTCAAAAATTGGTTCCAAAATATGTCGCGATATCGCGACGTTTCCAAAAATGGAAATGTCGCGATATCGCGACGTTTCCAAAAATGAAAATGTCGCGAAATCGCGACGTTTTCATTACTTAGCAAATTTTCCAGAAATTGTAGGTTGACTCCAATGAATTCATTCATCTGTATTCTGCATTTTTACATATCAGTGAAAGATCTTTTTTACTCAGAAATGATTCTAACATTAAAGAAGTGAATTCTAAATTGAAATTAAAGCATATGCAAGCCTACTTAGATACTTTGATATATGCAAAACTTGAAGAAGAAGGAGGCAAGCAAAATTTGGAATAAAAACCCGGAAAACATCAAGAGGGTCCCTACTGTAAAATGAAAGCTAAATATTTTCAAAGGATGGAATTTCATTTTTTTAGTGGGGGTGTGTTGCTTCTCAACAC
>JAQPPZ010006467.1:0-10308 GCA_028583015.1 Wollemia nobilis | reverse complement strand
AACTAACGCTTAAGTCCTAAAATGTGAAGTGCATTAAACGAAAGAGGCAAATTGAAATGAGATACAAGAATTTAGAGAAATCACAACCCTTTTATTTAACTCTTTAACCTCGGTTACAAAATCGCCTCCTCCCTTTTTAGGGGTTAGGGGCGTTAAATGAATTTGGTTACAATCGTGATCAATAAATCCTTCTTTCGCATGCCCACATTTGAAATGGGCGGGCCAAAGCGTTGCCGCCGCTTATGCTGATGAATATTTGCTTCTCGCTGCTTATCCTGCCTTTAGAGACACAACGACATTGTTAGTAGCACCTGTTGCAAAGAAGAAGCAGTTGTTCTCTAAAATGATAAAAGATGCATGCATAAAACCTAACAAAATGATGACTAAACTGATTCCAAATAACTCGCAATTTGAACATGAACCAGGAAACATTACCAGAGGGCCATTGTCATCAAAACAGTCAACCAATCTGCATTCAACCGAAATTCGCTCATGGTCAGGACGAATTCTGTTGTAATTCATCCCTGGGTAGGACGAATTCGCCTGTGACGAAAAGCCGAAGTGATTTCATCTAAATGTCGAACCTCGGGACCTCCAGAAGATTTGCAAACATAGAGGTTAAGTAATTGGGGCCATTTTGGGATGGTCGGATTCTCCCAATTTGGCCTCTATCCACGGTAATTCGACGTCGCTACCTGCAAGTTAGTGAGGGCCACAAAATTGACAAAGCATGATAATATTTGATAAATGTCTTCTAAAATCAAGATTGTGAGCTATCTAAACAGCATAGAGTGTAATGTAGGATAAACAAGTAATAATAGAATAGACAAAAATGAAACTAACAAAAAAGTGTGGGGTGCCCAAGCGGGCCGCCCCCGTTAGAACTTGATTTCGACGCCAATCCACTAGGGATGGGCCCAAAATCTCTTGGGATGGGTTGTCGGAAAATTGGTGGATTAAGGTGGTCAAATGTTGGGTTTGGGTTCGGATCCACACTTCCAAAAGCCACCCAATAACCTCTCTTGCGAAAGATATTAAGGATGTGAAAATGTGAATCGAAAAGGGGTGCAATAGGGTGTTCAATTTGGCAGCACTTCGTTGCTTGAAAATGCCTCCAACCTGTCCTCTTTTGGGTGGGAAAGTCCACCATTTTATAGACCCAAGGGGTCTCTTTGGAGGGGCATGCAGGGATGCCATGTGGCGGCCATGCCTTCCCAAGAGGGAGGATACTCCTCCCTGACTTAGGCTTCCATGACTGCCCTTGTGACAGTCTTCCAACGGCCAATCTACCCACCTACACGCGCATGCATGGTAGGAGGCAATAAGCTGTCCTCGGCTGCCACTTGGCGGCATTCTTCTTTTTGCCCGTTAGCCGTCGGAATTCATCCCGACCAAAGACGAATTTAGAATTCGTCCCCGGGTGAGAACCAATCCCGAATTGGAATCCGTCCCTGGGTGAGACGAATACCCAGAAAGAAAAAGTGCTGAGATGTGCCAAATTGCTTTTTGACCTTACAAAATTGCTACCAAAGTGGTTAGGACCACTGTTTAACCTCTGAGGGCTGCCCTGGGGGCTATGTGTGTCAAAGCAATTAGTGTTTGCAGTCACATAATCGGATTGGTGTTGTTTTGGTGTCTACAGATGCCCCTTTTTGGGATGCATTGTGCATGGCATAGCGTCGAGCAAAAATAGATAACCAAAGCACTAATGATTAGGGTTTTTGGTAACCTAACCAACTTTTGATGCCCCAAGCATGGAAAGGGCATGCATTCTTGAATCCTTGCTTCTGACGAGCTAAGGAATTTGATTTCAAGTATTAACCTATTTTGGTGAGGTGTGACTTGAGCTTGGACATTGATCGACTCATGAATAGGCAAAGGGCGCAACATTTTGTCCACGGGGGAAACCTTGTGTTCATGATTCCAGGAATGCCAAGTGTTTGATCAATTTGTGATTATTGCTTGTTTTCTTGCCCCAGCCGGGAGTGTAATTGTCTTTGTCAATGATTCTTTGAATGCATGCCATTGCCTTGATTGGGTGTGTGTTTGTTGATTGGTGACTAAGTGTGACTACCCCCTCAAGCGACGAATCGATGAGGGAATGACCTTCGTGAGAAAAGCGACGAGTCGCTTGACCCAAGATGACTTGTGCAAGGGTGCCTTTGGAGATTTAGCATTAAGCATGTGCAATTTTTCTGACATTTGGACCTATTTTTGGTGGGTAAAATCCCTTTTGGTGATGCCATAATGGGGTGAAAGTGTCGAAAGTCCGTCTTCCTATGGAGCGGTCCGGCTATGGTAGCCTTCTTAGGGAGTAGGATAGTGACAATTTGAGCCCCGAAATTGATTTTCTATGCCAAGAGGTTAAGTGCAAGAGCACTTGTGTCCGGAAATGCTTATTGCTTTGTTTTTATGTTGCATTTATTTGCTGTTTTTGTTGTTTTGATTTTCTTGTTGTTTTTGAGTGGGCTTTGACCCATTTTGGGATGCCATTTAGGATAAAATTGGCAAAATTCGATCTCCCGTGGAGCGGTCCGGCTATGGTAGCCTTCTTAGGGAGTAGGATAGTGACAATTTGTAACCCTGACATCAGTTTTTTTTTTTTAATGCCAAGAGGTTAAGTGCAAGAGCACTTGTCTGGCAATGTTTATTGCTTTTTTTTTGTGTTGCATTTTTTTGTTGTTTTTGTTGTTTTGTTGTTTTATTGTTTTTGAGTGGGTTTTGACCCTTTTGTGACGTCGTTTTGGGGTGAAATTGTCAAAAATATGTCTTCCCATGGAGCGGTCCGGCTATGGTAGCCTTCTTAGGGAGTAGGATAGTGACAATTTATAACCCTGACATCATTTTTTTTTTAAATGCCAAGAGGTTAAGTGCAAGAGCACTTGTCTGGCAATGTTTATTGCTTTTTTTTTGTGTTGCATTTTTTTGTTGTTTTGTTGTTTTATTGTTTTATTGTTTTTGAGTGGGTTTTGACCCTTTTGTGACGTCGTTTTGGGGTGAAATTGTCAAAAATACGTCTTCCCGGTGAGACGGGTCCGGCTATGGTAGCCTTCTTAGGGAGTAGGATAGCGACAATGTAGACCCCGACATCAGTTTTTCTATGCCAAAAGGTTAGGTGCAAGAGCACTCTTGTCTGGCAGTATTTATTGCTTTTTGTTTGTGTTGCATTTTTTGTTGTTTTTGTTGTTTTGATTTTCTTGCTTTGTGTATATGTCATAATTTCATGTTATGCACAATGATTGATGTTGATGGATGCATGCTTATGGTAATGGATGTATATGGTATGATAAATGCAAATGTTTTTGATATATATGTGATATGCAAAATGTAATGGATGAAATGAATTTGTGTTTTTTGGTTAGGGCACCATAGACTGTTTAGGACTTTGTTATTTTGTTTTTAGGCGATTGCTGTGGTAGGTGACTTTGTATATATGCATGTGGTTTTTTTTTTTTTGTATTTTTGATGGTATTGCAAAGATGAAAAGTAGCTGCATTGGTTTAGAAATGTAGCTAAGGTTTTCTCGAGACTCGGGACGGTTTTAACTCACTAGCCACGACTGTACTTTATCTTACAAGACTTTTGAACAAGGTATGAATCAGACTTGTTTTTGACCAAGTTATTTCACATCCCTGTGTGTGTAATTGAGTTCATTTATGTGGTATTTGTCAGGATACCGCCAGTGCCAGGTGGGCTTTCAACCGAACCTGTACTGAGGATCACCTAATTAGCTCCACTAACTCCTTTGTTGTATTTAGATAGATTAATCTGCGTTGCTCTCTAGGATATCATAAGCTAGCTCATCCTTATGCAAACATTGGTCTACATATACGCAAAGCAAATGTGACAGACATATTGTCATGCGGGTAGGATACCACCATTGCCAGATAGGCTGTCAACCAAACCTGTAATGAGGATCACCTAGATGGTTTTCGAATGCTTGAGAATTCCAAAAATTCAAGTTCAAGTTGTTTGTTGGCTGAATGATTTGGGAGACGTGCTCGTCTATATAGTGATGCAAATCACTGTTTATTTTTCTATTTGTTTTTCTTTTTGAGCAAGGATTTTGAATAGTGGTTATAACCACCTTTACTTGATTTTGTATTTTGAGCGGTGTGAGTTTGAGCTTTTGAATGGCCTTGATCCTAGTGGCCTTGGGGATGACTACCCATCCTGGTTAGGGACAGATAGTACGAATCCTTACGACATTGGGAACCAAGGGGATGATGGAGATAATGAAGTAAGGGCATTGATCTTTTAGGCTTTGGGGATGACTACCCATCTTGATTAGGGGCGGATAGTACGAATCCTTACGACTTGGAGACCAAAGGTGAATGGAAAGGGTTAGGATGATGATTTGTTGGAATTTTGTTTGTGAATGGCGTTGATCCTTTTAGGTCTTGGGGATGACTACCCATCCTGGCGTGGAGGACGTGTAGTACGAATCCTTACAACTTTGGGGACCAACTATGATTGGGATTTGGTAGTGGTAAAAACCACTATGTATTAAGGTAAATGGATAGGAAAGAATTCGTCCTTTTGTCAATTCTCAGCATTCTAGAACCATTCACACAGGGGGATGAGCAAGATAACCATTTCGCTTACGGTGACCTCGGATTCATATCGGAGTTTCCATCTTTCGTTCACACAACTTGGGAATTTTTATGTGTTTTAATTTGTGTTGGGATGCTACGTAACAAGGCGTATTTCTAGTGTAAATCTACCTTCATAAAATCTTTCTGACTTGGTACATTACGTGACTAGAGATCAAAATGATGACTAAATTACGAAAACTCTGGATACATTAGAATACCACTGACTCTTAGTGTGGGAAAAAGCGATAAATGGCATTTGTTTGTTTGTTTTATAATATGGAACGATGTGAAACCAGATGGACTAGCAGAGCAATTACAGCCTATGGTGCCTTTGACCTATACGACCACAAATATGCAATGTATGGATGTAATGCTTAATGCAGCTATGTATTTTTATATTTTTGATGGATTGATTTTTGTGAATATGAAGATGAGATGCGAGAAGAGTTCTCTATTGATGAATTTGAGCATGCTTAGAAATGAGATGCAAAAAAAAAAAACAAAATTTGTTGTTTTTGATGATTTTTGAATTTTGACTTTTCTTATTTTTGACCAAGCGATTGTGGAAATCCTTGGAGCAGTTTGGGGTTGACCAAGCGATTGCAAGAATCCTTGGAGCATTTGTGGGATTGACCAAGCGATTGCGCAAATCCTTGGAGCATTTTTGGGATTGACCAAGCAATTTTTGGGGATCCTTGGAGCATTTTTGGGATATGACCAAGCGATTGCAAGAATCCTTGGAGCATTTTGGGATTGACCAAGTGATTGCGAGAATCCTTGGAGTATTTTTGGGATTGACCAAGCGATTGCAAGAATACTTGGAGCATTTTGGGATTTACCAAGCGATTGCAAGAATCCTTGGAGCATTTTGGGATTGACCAAGGGATTGCGAGAATCCTTGGAGCATTTTGGGATTGACCAAGCGATTACAAGAATCCTTGGAGCATTTTGGGATTGACCAAGAGATTGCGAGAATCCTTGGAGCATTTTGGGATTGACCAAGCAATTGCAAGAATCCTTGGAGCATTTTGGGATTGACCAAGCGATTGCGAGAATCCTTGGAGCATTTTGGGATTGACCAAGCGATTGCGAGAATCCTTGGAGCATTTTTGGGATTGACCAAGCGATTACGAGAATCCTTGGAGCATTTTGGGGTTGACCAAGTGATTATAGAATCCTTGGAACATTTTTGGGATTGACCAAGCGATTGCAAGAATCCTTGGAGCATTTTAGGTTGACCAAGTGATTGCGAGAATCCTTGGAGCATTTTAGGTTGACCAAGTGATTATGGGAATCCTTGGAGCTTTTTGGGGTGACCAAGAGATTGCAAGAATCCTTGGAGCATTTTGGGATTGACCAAGCGATTACGAGAATCCTTAGAGCATTTTGGGATTGACCAAGCAATTACGAGAATCCTTGGAGCATTTTGGGATTGACCAAGCGATTGAGAGAATCCTTGGAGCATTTTGGGATTGACCAAGCGATTGCGAGAATCCTTGGAGCATTTTGGGATTGACCAAGCGATTGTGAGAATCCTTGGAGCATTTTTGGGATTGACCAAGCGATTGCAAGAATCCTTGGAGCATTTTGGGGTTGACCAAGCGATTGTAGAATCCTTGGAGCATTTTTGGGATTGACCAAGCGATTGCGAGATTCCTTGGAGCATTTTAGGTTGACCAAGCGATTGCGAGAATCCTTGGAGCATTTTAGGTTGACCAAGTGATTATGGGAATCCTTGGAGCCTTTTGGGGTGACCAAGAGATTATGGGAATCCTTGGAGCTTTTTGGGGTGACCAAGAGATTGCGATAATCCTTGGAGCTTTTTGGGGTGACCAAGAGATTACGATAATCCTTGGAGCTTTTTGGGATGACCAAGTGATTGCGAGAATCCTTGGAGCATTTTAGGTTGACCAAGTGATTGCGAGAATCCTTGGAGCATTTTAGGTTGACCACGTGATTATGGGAATCCTTGGAGATTTTTGGGGTGACCAAGAGATTATGGGAATCCTTGGAGCTTTTTGGGGTGACCAAGAGATTACGATAATCCTTGGAGCTTTTTGGGGTGACCAAGAGATTGCAATAATCCTTGGAGCTTTTTGGGATGACCAAGCGATTACGATAATCCTTGGAGCTTTTGGGGTGACCAAGCGATTATGGGGAATCCTTGGAGCTTTTTGGGGTGACCAAGAGATTATGGGAATCCTTGGAGCTTTCTGGGGTGACTAAGAGATTGTGATAATCCTTGGAGCTTTTTGGTTTGGACTATGGCTCTTCAAGAGATAGAGGTACCCCTAGCTTGATGGTCTTTGTGCTCTGGATCTGGCTCTGTAGGGATTGGCACAAATGGATCGGCCCTATGTGCGGAGATGAGGGCAGGATCTGCCCTCGGCACTGATATTGCTATGGGATATTTGGGCAGAAGTTGATCTTTGTATGCCCAAAATGGCAGACGTAACGCTTGGCCTCGTTGTGGTGGGTTAACGCACCACTCATGCCCTAGTATTATGTTTATCTGTTGAAGTGCTTCCTTAATTTTTATGGTATGTCGATGTTGTCACATGTAATTGCTGTGGGCTATCTTTGTTTTATCCTCACCTTCGGCCAGTGAGTACAGCTCATCAGAATTTGGAGATTCTGAGACATGGAGGACTGCATCATCAGGTAGCCCTACGGTTAGAGGTTGATCCTCTTCGAAAGGAGCCTCATGTAAGTTGGGACTTGGGAGCTCTAAAATCTTGGTCTCTATTGACTCTAAGTGCTCTAGCGCTTTGCATGTATCGGGGGATTTGAGCTCCTCCTCTTTGGTTGGTTCTTGTTGAGGAAATTGGGGCCTATGGAGGGGTGGCCAGCTACCACCCCCCATGCCTTGGTAGGGCTTTTCATCCCGCTCTTCTTCTAGCTACGATTCCTCGAGAGGCTTCTTGATGAATTTCTAAGGGTGGCCCATAACACTGAGTGGGTGCCTGAGGAAGGTGCCCGTCATTGGTTATAGGAGTAGCCTCCTGCTCATGTCTAGGAGGCATCGGGGGTGGTGTTCGATAAGGTCACAGAGACTTGTCTCGCACCCAGGGGTTGTGCCTCTCATAATGTTTTGTCTTATGCGTGTGAGGGGTTGGAGTCTTCTCCTGCATAGTGTGTTGGAACAACTCATCCTTCTGATGCTGAAGGTGCTCTTTATTTAGAAGATACCATTGCTCTAACTATTGTCATTCTAGCTCAAGTTGCATGAGTTGCACCCGATAGGTGACATGCTCGGCAGATTCTAAGATAGTTGGTCTTGTCATCTCATGTCTAGAAGGGTTAGACGCCTCTCTGACATATCTATCTCGGTCGTAGTGATCCAAGATCTCTATAGGCCGCCTCCCTCTATTGGGGGTAGTGGCATTCCCTCGGGGATTTGGTCTTAGTGAGTGGTTCCGATGAGATAGCGAGTGCCGAGGCGTATTGTTCCCGCTTTGTATATTACTCTCGGAGGAAGGTAGGGGTCTTCCTCGTGCTCTCTTTCATAATTGAAAAGGGGATGGACGGAGTTGGCTCGCCCTGCTTTAGAAGCCTTGTGCTCTGGATTTGTCCTTGTAGTCCTGACAACTAGAGGGGGTGAAGGAGGGATAGTGTAATGATGTGGTTCCTCCCGTCGAACTCTATGTTGACCTAGCGCTTCATCGCGTGGTGACCACTCATAGCAAGCATCTAAGGGAGCTCTCCTATGGATTTACCCCTCATGGAATGGTGTGTGTTGGGTGATATGCTAAACAGGAGTGCCCCTCGAAGAGGTGCCCCTATAGTCCCATTCCGTCAGGGCACGGAGGGGTCTGCCTTGTGTGTCAGGCCGCCAAGGTGGTATGACCAAATCCTTGGGGCTATATCGGAGGTGAATTGTGCCTCCTTGGATATTCCCCACAGCATTCACCCGTGATTGGGCTTGGCTACGAGTGAGCACCATGACGACGTCTCTCTAAAAACCCTAAAAATTGAAATGAGTCATATTGGGCCCAAAATTGGGTTGCGCATCCTTCTTACAATAGATAAGCCATAAATAAAGTTTCAAGTCCTAACTCTAAATACATTAGGATATATTGACCTCCGAACAGCTCAAAAAGCATAAAAAATTAGGTTATCAAATTTAAAACCTAATTTCGGAGCACTAGATGATGGAATTTGGCCCCAAAAACTGACCTTTTTTGGACAAATAGAATTCCAAGGAATTATATTTGTTTAAAATTATCCCAACTAACTCCTTGTAAAATTTCAAGTCAATCGGAGCTACGGTTGAGAAGTTATGGCCCCGACAAGATGCACTAAAATTTAGGGAAAAATATAAGATTTCCCATATTTTTTTGGATGCTCCTGCATCACTTATGGGCACCTTTGGTGTGCTCTTGGGTTGACCAAAGGGTTCATGGACACCTTTGGGGCATTTTGGGGATGACCAAGCGATTGCGGGAATCCTTGGAGCTTTTGGAGCGAGTGACAAAATGCATAGATTTTTATCTTTTGTTTATGATTTTTCTGATTTTTTTTTGTTACACTAGGTAGAAAAGAACATACACACACAAAGCAATGATTATCTCTTTTAAGGATTAGTGGTGTGTCCTAGACTGGTTTTAGTGCGTTTTGATGATTTTGTTTTGTTTTTTTTTTAGAGTTTTGAAGAACGTTTAAATACATAATGAAGGCTCATATGACTCCCATAAATGGTCGCCCCTTCAATATACCAACCAGGCCGATATACCAACCTCTCTATATACCCGCCCTTACGAGAGGGAGACTATAGGTACGTGAGAGCGGATATTGTACATGGTACATAGGCAGTACGGAAGGGGGATTGTCCTATTAATGACACCTACCATAGAAGACTTATCCTCGCGTGCTAGGAATCACCCCAGTGACACTCGATCAGATTTCGTCAGGATTTACGCCTAACAATAGTGACAATCGAGGAAATGGATGCAAAATCAAGCCAAGGTGGTGATGAAATCCACCGAAGATATTGATCAAGGGCTGGGGTTTTACGACCAGCTCCTTGGTTTAAAGATGTTGTGTGAAGTGTGTGTGATTCTTTTTATTTGAAAAATGAAACATGCAAAAGAAACTACTTTCCCTAAGAAAGCAAAATTGAGAAACTGAAAGAAAGCAAAAAATGGAGAAAAATGACAGATTTTAAAACCCTTACCTTTCTCCGCCTAAACTCTGTTTCTTTTCCGATCTTTGTGTCTCAAAAATTCATAGACAAAAATTCGCTCCCTCGGTGAGATGAATCTGAGAACAAAATTCGTCCCTCCCGGAGACGAATAAGAATTCATCTCAAGGTCAAACGAATTCGAGTGAAATTAATCGCCACGGGCAGGAGACGAATAACGATCAAAAGTTGAAAAAGGGTCACCCCAAGCACAAAACACAAAAATCTGATCAGTTTCTTGATCTTAAAACTAGGGGACTGGGTCCCATCATGATCGCCACTAAAAGCATGATATTTCGAAAGTTTTGAAAGGAAAACTATTTCGATGCATTCAAAATCAAACTAATGCTTAAGTCCTAAAATGTGAAGTGCATTAAACGAAAGAGGCAAATTGAAATGAGATACAAGAATTTAGAGAAATCACAACCCTTTTATTTAACTCTTTAACCTCGGTTAAAAAATTGCCTCCTCCCTTTTTAGGGGTTAGGAGCGTTAAATGGATTTGGTTACAATCGTGATCAATAAATCCTTCTT
>JAQPPZ010006466.1:0-11409 GCA_028583015.1 Wollemia nobilis | reverse complement strand
AGATGATGTTGATCGCTTGGGCCAGACTATCCCTAGTCCATCGCGAAAGATCCATTGACCAGTTAGCTTAGGTAGCCACCATCAAGGCGATGACCTCCATCTCCAAGTCTATCTGGAAGACAGACACCACTTCTACCGCTGGGGATGATAGATAGACACGCATCATCGTGGTGCACAATAAAATTCATCCCGATCGCTTAATCGAAAGCCCGCAGGAAGATCCTCTCTCCGCGACGGATCCTGGGATTCGGTCAGATCTCGGGTACTCTCTCCGCCTCACATCTCTTAATCTCCAGATCTCCGTATCCGTAGAAGCTCGTCGACAGTAAAATCTCACGCCCATATCCTCACTCCCACCTCCTTCAGATTCCGCTGGATGGATAGGGATTCGCGGGGACAAAGAGGGTCACCAGTTCTAACAGCTGGTCCACACCTTGTATGTCTTGGCCGCTCTGCACACCCAAGTCTATATCCTCATCTCTAGCATCCACCATGTCTGCATCATCTAACGGACTCCCTCTAATCACCCTTCACGCTTCGAAGATCTTCCAGTCAAGCGCTTTCTATAGTTTCTGCTGTCCTCTCTCTTTTCCACCGGCAGCAACCACTACCAGTCATACTCATGGTAGTCCTGATGCATCCATGATCCGAGACTTCAATCATCGATTCGTGACACTACCAATGGAGCAATGACTGGTGTACAGCCTAATCTTCATTCTACTGCTCCATAGACCACGAATTCACCAAGAAAACCTTTATGAATAATTCAAACTTATGGATAACTCGCAAAGATCAAAAGAAATCATGCTCCATCCTGTACGTCGTCAAATTAACCACCGCACTTACGCATCTGCTTGAGTTACTCTCAGCATTCAAAAGAATGATAGCCCCGGGAGTATATGATGCCAAAACACTTCCCCCAGAGTGAGCAGAGATAGGTATCGGGATAGTGTTGTACAACATCCGCTTATCGCTGACCGCTTCTCGCTCGAAGATCACCGCCATAAAAATGAATAGCCAATCTCCTCGCTCATTCATCAACGCCTCTAGTCGCCCACTAGAACCCGAACGGGTTTCAACCGTTGTAAAGCAACTTAGCATCAAGAAGATAATCCAGAATTTCACCCTTTTCGCTATCGACAATGACATCGTGACAAATTTCGTGAGAGCTATGCCAACAATTTCTATCCCCATCCATAACCCAATTCCGTGTTTCTATCAAATCTCTATCAATCGCTATACTAACTCCAATAAAGTGTTCCACAGAAACTCGTACCGGCGAATTATAGAGTTGATGTTAGGAAATGATACCATCAAGAATGCGTATCACCCTAACACCTCTCTCCCGCCACCAATGCACAAAATCACAGCTCGTACAAACACTCTCAATAGTTTCCATTGGGTTCAAATAATGATAAGGCAGATGCTAAAGTGGAATTTATCAATTCTTTAGGTCCACTAGGGAATCACAGACCTATTTTAAGTGATTCTATTAGTGGGGAACCACCATTGGATCTATAATTTCTCCAAAGATCTTTTGAACCTTATGCTAGCTCCTATGCTACGTTGGTATCAAACTATGCTGGTAGGGGTTTTTCTAAAGTGTTTTTTGACCTGACTCCTATCCATAATAAGTTGTGTGTTCCTAGGGTATCCTAAATATGACTATGGGTTAGGAAGTATGGAACCTCATGGATAAGCTCCTAGGAATTTGACTAGACTTAGATTCCATTAGAATATGAGCAGATTAAAAATGGAAGCCTCAGTGTTTGATAAAATTTGTGGCTCTCCCAAGAGCATTTTTCCTCATAAAATTAAATGGTGATGACTCAAGGTGTATTCTAAGTGGAGGCACATGGTTCTGTGACAATCAGGGTCTATTTCCTTAAAAATGAGGCTCAAATTAATATTGTACCCCTATGGATTATACTACTTAGGCTCCCCTTTCACTTGTGGTATAATGACATTGTGAGAGGAATTGCTAAAGAGGTGGGGGATTTGGTTCTAATTGACTTGGTGGAAAGTGTGAAGTCAAGGATGATTTTTTTGAGAATGTGCATTAATGTAGATCTAGATTTTGACCTTCTAGCACCCATAAAACACATCTGAAACTTAGGGTCCTTAAATCAAGCTATTGAGTATGAGAGTAGACCCTTTTTTTTACTACAAACTCTTAGGTTATATCTCGTCTCAATGCCCCTCTAAGAAAAATCCAATGGAAAAATATTGATAAAAAAAGAAATCATGGGGTATATCAATTCAAGATTCCTCTATGAAGGAAGGCGATAAAATTTCTCTTTAGAAAGAAGGAAAATTAAAGGTTTTTGGTGTTGGCATACACTTAGTCATGAAATATACAGAAATAAACTTCTCTCTGTTGGTATCTAGAGAATTCCATAATGGCCCTAAATTTACTCCTCAAGAAAGTAGTGTCCATGTTTCCTCCCATACCATAGATAAGGAGAGTCTCCATAATAATTTTTTTTAGGTTTCCTCCACTCCCGTATCTTGAATTGATTGTCTCAAATTATCTCCTACAAAATTCTTTCGAATATCTAGTTCTAGTTACCAATTTCCTAGTTGATGAGATCATTGGTCTTGGCTCTTCTTTCTATTTTATTGAAAAATTTCTCTAATTTCTTGAGTCCCAAGTTGATATCCCTAAACCCATGTTGGAGAAGGGTTTTCCTTGATCAAAAATTAGAATCCATAAAAAAAATCCTATTAATGTTGGTGCAGAGCATAAATTTGGGAAGCCTCCAAATAAATTTAATAGAAAAAGAGAAATAGAATCAAATATAGTTAATGAAACCCAAACATTGTTGAGGATGGAAGAAGAAAATATTTCTTGTAAAAATAGTTAAACTTAACTTCCTTTAGCTCTCAACCTCCCTTGGCTAATTATGGGGGAAAGAAACCCACTTCCAAATTCTAAAAATAAATTTCTTTTCTTGGATTATTAGAAGCCTTAATGGTCACTCAAAACAAATATTGTTATCCTCTTTAAGAAAATATTTTATGCTTGGAGTAAGACGTCTAATGATTCTCTTCTAGAAGTTAGAGGTCTGGAATTTCCAAGTTTTTGTTGCAGATCCTATGATGTATTTATTAAAGTTTAGATCCAGAATGTGAGAGGTCTTAATGGCTTCATTCTTAGGGGCTTCTCTCTCTATTTGTTTGTTAATTTTCTTTTGGTGTCATCCAATCATTTTCAATTTTGAATTAACACTAGGCCTATAGATTCCAAGTTCCTATGTTTTTTTTTCTATTTGGCACATTTTTTCTCTTGTTTAAATTTTGAATCCGCCCTTATGGATAGTATATTGTTGGTAATATGGACCTATTATTTTGGGTGTAAGTTACATTTTAAAATCCTAGCTTGTTTATTTGAGAGGTAACTTTATTTAAACCATAGACCACAAGGACCCCAAGCCTTAAGGTAGGGTTACCTAACCTCCCTTAGTTAGGGCACTGATTAGAATGCAAAAACCAACCACACATTGGCTAAAGGGAAGGATACCCCTTCATGAAACACCAACCTTCTTCTATGTGACCATACACTTTGTTGATGTAGGCATGTGTCACTCTTGCACCCTATGCCCAACATGTGCACCCTTTTCTCCTCCTTTAAAATATTATCTATATTTAAATTGAGGGATATCATCCTCATGGAATAATATAGAGGAAGTAAGGGATATCATCGTATGTATATAAGATCATACATGGAGACAAAGGTTATATAAATAACCTTATGCATAATAAATTAACCCTACCTAATGCACCTGATTGGCACCTACTTCATCTATGTTGGATGGGTGCATTTAATACAAGATTGACCTTGTATATGTGCATATGTTGACAACTAACATGAAGTAAATGTAATAATATAATATTTTAACAAGTCATTGACTCTTAATACTTTTTTTAGAGGGAATAATAGTCTCTAATTACTATCAAGTTACCATCAATAACATCAAGTTTCATAAATCCTTGAGAGTCACGTAGTGCTGAAGGTCAACCAACTCTCCATGGGTTTTTTGGAGGATTCTAGGATGACGTTGAATGTGTTGAATTTTTCTATAATTTTAATCCAAATTTCAAGAGCATAATGACATGTTAGAAGTAGAAAATATACATTTTTCTTATTTTTATGGTATAGTAGACATTGCCTTTGATCTTGGAAACCTCTCTACTTTAGTTATTCATTAATTATAATCTTCCCATGGCTTAGAAATATTGGTGAGACTTATGGTTTATTATGATGTTGTTCAAGGGTTGAAACCCATACAGGTATGATATTGAACTAATAATTTAAGTTTAAACAAAAAATTTCCTTGCTACTTGAGGTTTGAAACACATGGGAAGCATGCTAACTTGGTTGTTACCTTAAAAATCACTTTTGACCTTATCATCACCCTTAATCCAATGCTTCAAACATCCAAGTATGAAATAAATGGAGAGTCCAACATCCACCCATATTTATGGAGTTCATTTCATGGAAACCATATTTTCTTGTTTTGCATAGGTTATTGAAGGATTTTACTATTTATTTATTTTAATATATTCCCATTTTGCATGACTCCAATTTTATAGTTGGATTGTTTTATTTGATTAGCATTTTTTTTGTAGGGTTGGAAATATTTGGGATAATATGGGATTTTATCTCACCTTATTATTTTCTAACAATAATGATTATTAATTTACTACTATGAAACTTATGCTTTTCTGATGTAGAGTAGGATATATAACTCTAGTATCATTCAAACTAGAAGAAGTGGAGTCATTATTTGTTGTCAAAAGAGTTTGTCCTATTCACAAATAATCATGCAATATAGTTTATTAATAGTCATAGTAAGTTGAAGAAAAGTCATATAAAGTGGGTAGAAATTTTGCAAGGATATCCATTTGTATTCAAGCATAGAAGTGGAAGATCAAATTGAGTAGTTGATGCCTTGAGTATGTAGAATTTATTGATGAATATAGAAGTTGTTGGTTTTGATGCCATGAAGGAGCTTTATAAGGATGATGAATATTTCAAGGAATATTGGTTTGCATGTAGTAATTCTATTGTAGGATATAGGGTCCCATGGCTTGATTATTTCATCTAAGAAGGAATATTATTCAATGTAAATTGACTATGTATACCATGAAGTTCAATGAGAGAAAATCTATTGCATAGTGAAGGGCTTGCAAGATATTTTGGGATGGATAAAACCCTAAGATAATTTGAAGAAGGTTACTATTAACCTAGGATGAATGTGGATGTAAGAAAATTTAAACAAGGTTGTCAAGTATGTTAACATGCAAAAAGGAAGAGTCAAAATATTATACTATGTCAACCATTTCTAATTCTAGAGAAAGCATGGGAGGATATAAGCATGAATTTTATTCTTGGTTTGCTTATGATACACAAGGGTAATGCCTCTATTTTTTTTGGTTGATAGATTCTCAAAGATGGCAGATTTCATTCCTTACAAGAAAATAAATGATGCAACTCATAGTGCTATCTTAATCTTTACAAAAGTTATGAGATTACATGAGTTGCCAAAGAGTATTATTTTAAATAGTGATAAAATAAATATGGGAAATTTTTGGAGAACATTGTAAATTAAATTGGGTACTACGATGGCAATTAGTTCAACTTATCATCCAAAAATCAATGGAAAAACTAAGTTGTGAATAGGAGTCTTGGGAATTTGTTGAGATGCTTAGTCGACAAGAAGATGAAGCTTTGGGATATTATTTTGGTACAAGTATAATTTACATATAACAACTTAGTGATTCTAACTACAAATAAAATTCCACTTTAGATTGTATATGGAGTGTTTCCAAGAGGATTAGATGTGTTGTGAAGTAGATGAGTTGTGAAATACATCTATTTCATAGAGGATAAGTGTTCTTGTGAAAGAATCTACTAACTATATTCATGATTTTCATCAAGAGGTAAGAAGTAAGTTAGAAAATTGTGTCATGAAATATAAGCGTGTTGATAACAAGAAAAGAGTGCTAGAATTTAAGGTTGGAGACTTGGTTTTGGCGCATTTGAAAAAATACCACTATTTAAAAGGCACTTACAATAAGTTAAACTAGAAATATATTAGACCTTGTAGAGTTTTCAAGAATTTTTTAACAAATACTTATGAATTAGAACTACTTAAAGGAGTGGATATATCACCCATCTTCAATGTAGAAAATCTATACCCTTATCATGAAGGATGAACTAGTGACCAAGATGGTGCAATTTTAGAACGTTTGAAGGTGGATTAGGTACGAAAGCTACAAGAAAAGGAACAAATAGATTTAGGTAATCGTATTTTCTATAGTAGCCAAATAAACAAGAAATAATAAATATCATGAATATTTGATTAATTGTATGAATTAAGAAATTGAGGATGCAACATGGATGAATGCACTTGAGATTGCCAAATTTGGATTTCAAATTGAAGATTTGAAGAATTTTCATGAACCATTTCTTTTACCCAATGGTTATGATATAGGAGAATCCAAAAGCCCAATTTCAAGTTGAGAAGCAAGAAATTCAATCATTTGACCATTATGTAAATCTTTTAAAAAAATTATAAATATTTTCTAAATAAACATAATCGGGGTTATTGTTGCAATAAGATAAGAGAGGAGACAAGGGGTCTCAAAATTAATTTTTGTATTCTCAAATAAATAATAAATAATATTTAACAAATAAATTCTCAAGATTTAGTTTTTATGGAATGTATATTTAATAGATTGTGAGTTTCACTACTTTCTAGTGTGTAGGATACAAAGACACTTCTAAGGCATTAGAGTCCAAGTGGAGGAGAGTTGTGATGTGGGCACCAATAGAATTAAAGGAAGACAAATTTTTGTATTGAATAAGAACACAAAATTGAGGGGAAAAAAAAACCCATTGAAAACATCCTCCTATGGAGAAGACTACCATCCTAAATACATGATAAGATTGTTTGAATCAAGAACTCAGTTTTCAAACAACAATGTGAGAATTTTCATAGCCACACAAGAGGAGACAATGTTTTAATATGAAAGACAAAATATTTTGCTTTGACAAACGAAGCTGCTAAAATAGTTAATTAGCATCATTACTACAAAACAAAGATCCAATCCTTGGATTTTCATCACATGTTGAAAGTACATCATGTAAATTTTTTATTATATGAACGATATTGGATTGTATGAGTAATTAGGAACCAATATTGAAAGGTTGAAAGGAAGATTCCTTGAATGATGCATGTCATAGATGTGAATGAAGAGAAAATTTGGCATGTAGTAATGTAGACACCAAAACAGCACCAATCCGATTATGTGACTGCAAACACTGATCGCTTTGGAAAACACAGCCCCTGTGGCAGCCCCCTCGGAGGTCAAACCGGTGGTCTTAACCACTTTCATAGAAATTTTGTGAGGTCAAGAAGCAATTTGGAACACTTAGACACTTTGCCTAGTAATCGCCTCCTCATGAATGAAGTGCTTAAGACATTTCTTGGCAAATTTGTTATTGTCTATTTGGATGATATTTTCATATTCAATGAGAGCAAGGAAGAGCATTTGACATATTTGAGATTGGTCTTGCAAATATTGAAGGAAGATAAGTTGTTGGTCAACTTGAATAAGTGTAATTTCATGAAAGAAGAATTGGTGTACTTGGGTTTTGTGATTTTTCTAGAAGGATTACAAATGGATCCTGAGAAAGTTAAGTCCAATGTGATTTGGCCATCACCAAGAAGTAAGTTTGAGGCATCCATGGTCTAGCAAGTTTTTATAGGAATTTTATCAAAAACTTTAGTGGGATTTGTACACCAACTACAGATACCCTAAAAGGAGGGAGGTATAAATTTAAGTGGATAAGTATAGTGGAAAGAAGTTTTCAAGTCCTAAAGGAAAAGATAACAGAGCAATCAATTCTTTTCTTACCATATTTTAATAAGGTTTTCCAGGTGGATTAAGACAGGACGATAAGCCCATTACCTATCTCAATGAGAAGCTAAATAAAATAAAGAGAAAATACTCGATCTATGACCAAGAGTTTTATGCTATCATTAAAGCCCTAAAAAAGTGGTGGCACTATTTTCTACTAAAAGAATTTGTCTTGCTCATAGATAATCATGCTTTACAATTTATTAAAAATCAAGTTAAGTTGAATCAAAGGCATATGAAGTGGGTAGAATTCCTACAAGGGTACTCATTTGTCCTGAAGCATAGAATTAGTAAATCAAATCGAGTAGTTGATGACTTAAGTAGGAAAAATTGGTTGGCGAATATGATGAGAGTAGAAGTTGTTGGTTTCGATGCCATGAAGGAGCTTTAAAAGGATGATGAAGATTTCAAGGAAGCTTGGGTAACATGTAGTTATCCTACTATAGGAGATAGGACTCCATGGATTGAATATTGCATCTAGGAAGGGATTTTATTCAAGGGGTATCGACTATGCATACCATGAAGTTCATTGAGAGAAAATCTGATAACTTAAAAAACAACATTATGAGGGACTTGCAAGATATTTTGGGATGGATAGAACCAGGGTTATGCACAAGCACGAAATATCATAAATTGGATCTATTTAGGATTTTTAAAATTTTGAAAAGGTTAATTTTGGATCCTTTCACTGGGTCCCATTCGCCCAAAATTTACGAGGTGGAAGTTTTTTTGGGGTAAATTCACCCGTCGTTGATAATCATGAACCTAACTTTATTTTAATTCGTCGACCTCAAATTACATATGATTTTGATTTTTTTGCTCAATTCGCCTTCAAATTATAAATGATTTTATATTTCCCACCCAAATCGCCTTCAAATTATAAATGATTTTATTTTTCCCGCCCAAATCGCCTCATATACTACCTGTATATATACTATACTAGGTATCGATAAACATACATAAAAAATACTCTAACTCAAAAATAGCTTTGAAGCAACAAAAACTTGAGAAGGTTGCAGAGGAGTGACTGTCGAAATAAACCGATCGGTTGTAGAGGAGTGTCAATCGATGCAAGATGATCAATTGCAGAGCCATGTATGTCGACATAAGTCGATAGGTTGCAGAGTCGTGTCTATCGACATAAGCCGATCGATTGCATATCCATGTCTATCGACATAAGCTGATTGGTTGCAGAGCTATGTTTTTTGATGTAAGTTGATCGATTTTAGAGTCATTTCCTCTGCATGCAATCATTTAATGGATGGATGACACATGGCACAGATGCACCGCTACTACCAATGGAAACTCGAGACTGTTGCAACACATCAACATGCATGCAACCGATCAGTATGCATCCGATCATCACACTTGCAACCGATCGACATGCATGCATCAAATCATCATGTCTACAGTCGATCATCACCAAGACTACAGTTGATCGTCAGTAGATCATCATGGTTGTAGTCGATCATCATGGATGCAATAGATCATCATGGCTACAACCGATCGTCATGGTTTCAATCGATCGTCAACAGATCATCATGGCTACAATCGATTGTCATGGATGCAACTAATCATCATGGTTGCATGCAATCATCATGGCTACAACCGATCTGTATGGCAACAACTAATTGTCATGGATGCAACCTATCGGTATGGCCCCAAAAGATAGTCATGGCTACAACCGATCATCATGGCTACAATTGATCATCATAACTACAACCGATCGACATGGCTACAACCGATCATCATGAATGCAACCAATCGACATGGCCCCAATAGATAGTCATGGTTACAACCGATTTTCATGGTTGCAACTGATCGTCATGGTTACAACCAATCATCATGGCTACAACTGATCGCCATGGCTGCAACTGATCATCATGACTGCAACTGATCATCATGGGTATAACCAATCATCATGGCTCCAATAGATAGTCATGGTTACAACCGATCAACATGGCCCTAATAAATAGTCATGGCTGCAACCAATCGTCATGGCTACAACCGATCATCATGGCCCCAACAGATAGTCATGGCTATAACCAATCAGCATGGCCCCAATAGGTAGTCATGGCTACAACTGATCATCATGGCTACAACCGATCGTCATGGCTGCAACTGTTTGTCATAGCTATAACCGATCATCATGGCTGTAACCGATTGACATGGCTGTAATCGATCGTCATGTCATTGGTCGTCATGTCGGACTAAAGTCTTTTATATTGGCCTAAAGCTTTTAAGTATGTCATACATTTTTAGATTTTGCAACCGATATTCATAGCCCCCACCATAGAAAAATTTGCCACGATTTGAAATTTTTTTGAGACAAATTAATGAAATTCGCCACGGTTTGAATTTTTTTGGAGATAAATAAATGCAATTCGCCATGTATACTTCTACAAATTTCGTCGGGATTCCAAGATAATTCGTCTTGATTTTATAAATAGATTTCGAGGCCGACTCCTTATGCATAACCATGGATAGAACCATGAAACAACTTGAATAAGATTACTATTGGCCTAGAATGAATATTAATGTAAGAAAATTTGTGCAAGGTTTCCAGGTATGACTACATGCGAAAGGAAAGAGCCAAAATACCAGATTATATTATCTATTACCAATTCCAAAGATATTGTGGGAGGATATAAGCATGGATTTTGTTCTTGGATTTCCAAGGACACAAAAGGGGAATGACTCTATTTTTTTGTGGTTGATAGATTCTCAAATATGGCACATTTCATACCTTGCAATAAGATGAATGATGCGACTCATATTACTACTTTATTATTTGTAGAAGTGGTTATATTACATGGGTTACCAAATAGTATTGTTTCAGACAGAGATAGCAAATTTATGGGTCATTTTAGAAGGACATTATAAAAGAAGTTGGGTACTAAGTTGGCATTTAGTTCAACTTATCATCCACAGACCGATGAAAAAAATGAGGTTATGAACAGGACTCTTGGAAATTTGTTGAAATGCTTGGTCAACAAGAAGGTGAAGCTTTGGGATATTATTTTGGTACAAGCAAAGTTTACATACAACTTAGTGAATTGAAGCACAAGTAAAGGTCCATTTCATATTTTATATGGAATACATCTACGAGGAGTAGATGAGTTATGAAAGACAACTGATTTGCATAGACCAAGTGATATTGCAGAGGATTTGGTTGAATATATTCATGATTTACATCAGAAGGTGCGAAATGATTTAGAAAGAAGTGTCATAAATTATAAACAATATGTTGATCACAAGCAAAGAGTGCTAGAATTTTAGGTTAGATATTTGGTTCTAGCATATTTATGAAAGGAGTGATTCCCAAAAGGTACTTACAATAAGTTAAATAGGAAGAAGATTTGACCCTCTAAAACCTTGAGGAAGTTTACTACCAATGCTTACGAAATAGAACCATCTTAAGGAGTGGATATATCACCCATCTTCAATGTAGAAAATTTATATTCATACCATGAAGGATCAACT
>JAQPPZ010006465.1:0-10948 GCA_028583015.1 Wollemia nobilis | reverse complement strand
AAGGATCTATGATGGTATGCACTATGTTTTGTGAAAGTGCAAGGAAGGGTTTTTATCAAAACCAAGGTAGGAAAAATAAAAGGTTTTATTTAAAACCATGGATGGCAGATTTGAAATGGGTTTTTCTTAAAACCCAAGTTGGCTTTTCGTTTCATCAAAAAAGGTGCCCCGATGATGGAGAAATTTAATTTTAAAGGTTTAGTTTAAATTTTAATTTTTTTAAAATTTAAATTTAAAATTTAAAATTAAATAAAAAGTTTTCTGCCATGTTCGCCGATGTCATGAGGGTAGTTTTAAAAGCATTGATGTTTCCAAGAGAAGGGAAAGGCATATAAATATGCCACCAAGTTTTTAAATCGATTATCCTTGCTCATTGATAATCTTGCGTGGGATATGCGAAGGAAAGAGCTTGTGTTTTGTTTTATGTGATGCAACGAATGGTTAAAAGCAGACAACGACCACTTCCCAAATCACATTGGGTAGCATGGCCTAGTGGTAGCTTGGATTGTGCAAAGGTGTTGATAGCATGGAGGTCGTGAGTTCGATTCCCATGAGCATCATTTTAGCATTGTATTGGTTGAAGCGTTGTTCGTTGTTTAAAATCTCATGGGTGAAAAGAAGAAGCATAAGGAGCACAAGGTGGAATAGCTTCCACATGGGAAGCTTAGCCCACTTGGTGGGTAGAAGGAGTGCAAAGGCGCACTCACTGCAGGTCTTGGGTTCGAGTCACCCGAAACCCATTTTCGCATGGTTTGCTGTCGCCACATTCTTCGGAGCCAAAAAATATTTTATTTTCTAAGGTATGCCTGTCGTCACAATTTTTGGAGAATGAATAATTAATGTTTTAATTTGTCAAAGCTAAGGTTTCAAGCACCATTATTGAGGGTATACTATGGTGATGTGATTTATGAGTTGTGGTTTATATTTTGCACTATTTGATGTGGGAAATTTTTGCATTAAGGAGCTTAGTGAGTTGTGCATTAGTGCAAAGTGATTTTTAGGAGAAATAAGGGAATGGTAAATGGTTGTGGTGATATTCATGCTATGCTTAATTAATTGAGGAAATAATTATTTTTAATTATTTTCTAGTGGTGGATGTGATTTTTGACTAGGAGAAATAAGGTGTAAAAGGTTATGATATTTGTTTTGTAATTTCTCCTAACCCTCATGAAGTTTGGCAAGAGAATATTGTGATTGTGGCAGATTTCCAAAGAGGCTTCTTCATCTTCATAAAAGGTATGGGCACATTCTCCTATTGATTGATTTGGGTGGTTGATTTCTAAAAATATCATTGGAGTGAAAAGGATTGATTGTGGTTTCCTTTTCGAAAGTGATTGGTTTAATGCTTCAAGGTTTTCTGGTTTGAGAGTTGTTATTAAACCTTGTTTTATAAGCATTGTTGTTGAAGCCCATTGGTTGTGCAAAGAACTTGAACTTGAGTTAGAGAAGAACATGAGTATCATTGTTATGTGAGATTTGTGGTTGAGCATTGTTGGAAACATTTTGAGTTGGTTGATACATGCTTGGACTAGGGTTTGTGAGAAAGGGTTGTTCATTAAGGTGATTGGTTGAGTTGAGTTGATTGAGCCTAGTCAAGTGGATGCATGTGGTTGTTCAAGTTCCATAAAACAAACTATTCTATATTCTTGATTTGAGTTGAGATTGAGATTTGAGTATAGAACATATTGAGTCTCTAACAATTCTCTTTATGCTTCTATGAGATTGATTTGAGTTGAGATTGGGATTTGAGTATAGAACATATTGAGTCTCTAACAATTCTCTTTATGCTTCTATGAGATTGATTTGAGTTGAGATATTGATTGAGCATTAAGTATAGAACATATTGAGTCTCTAACAATTCTCTTTATGATTCTATGAGATTGAACAAGTTCTATGTGAGCTTGTTAAGCAGATTTGAGACAAGTCTTTGAGAAGGCTTGTGGACTGATTTTGAGTAAGCTTTTGTGGAAGCTTGCTATGCAGATTTGAGCAAGTCCTAGAGAGGACTTATTGAGCAGATTTGAGCAAGTCCTAGTGTGGACTTATTGAGTAGATTTGGAGGTTCTGTGTGGACCTATTGAGCATATTTGGACAGGTTCTATGTGGACCTATTGAGAATATTTGGACAAGTTCTGAGTGAGCTTGTTGAGTAGATTTGAGCAGGTTCTGAGTGAGCCTATTGAGCAGATTTGAGAAGGTTCTGAGTGAACCTATTGACAAAGCTTTGGAGGTGACAGAGTATAGAGGACAGAGTCTTAGTGGATAGAGATCCAACAACTAGGACAATTGAAGATAGATCTGAGTGAGGAGTCTTCAAGTGGAGAGAGATCCACTAGTCAGTGCAGCAGAGAGACAAAGTCTTCTAGAAGATCACTAGCTAGAGCAGAAGGGGAAAGAGTTCTCCTATGGAAGAGATCCATGAACTTGAGATTAGGGGATCAACATCTCCTTTGGATAGAGGTCCATAAACATTGTACTTGGGAAGGATTCCCAAAATATTATTTGAGAAATATTTAGAAGAAATATTTTTCTATGGAGGTAGCCCACATTGGGTGAACCATGTTAAAAATGATGTCTCTCATGTGTGTGATGCTTTGTGTGATGTTCACTATTTTATTAATGTTGATGCTACTATTTGGGGAAAAGTTTTATGTTATACTGTTCACCCCCCTCTCAGTATAAGCACATGTTCTTCAATTGGTATCAGAGCCAGTCTCTCCATGAAGAGTTTAACAACTTGGAAGAGGATCCTTCAGTAACACACATGTGCTTAGAGAGTGAAGAAAGTATAGACTTTGAGGAAGCACTCTTCAACTGTCTCCAAGATCTTGAAAGGATTCAAGAAGAGAGTGCACAACTAAAGGAACATATCTAAAATGATGAATTGGCAAGAATTGAGCTTCTACAAAGGTTAATAGAACTTGAAATAGAAGTGAAAGAAATAAGAGAGATTGAACATCAGTTGAGAGACACGTTGGAAGCCAAAGAAGTAGGACTTGAGAAAGTGGTAGCATAAATTGTTATGCTAAAATGCAGAACTAAAATAAACAAGAGATTACAAGGAGCTGCACCAAGTCAGCAAGAGGTAGGAACATCAAACAAAAGGGAGGTATCTTACCATATCTCAAGGAAAGAAGACCACAAAAGGAAGAATACCAGATCAAGTCCTCATCAAAATAGGTTACAAAATTCTTTCCATGGACATTGTTTTTCTTGCAATAAATATGGTCATAGAGCTACACAATGTACTAGCAGAGACAATGATAGTAGTAGTACATATTCTCTTGCACCACATATGGATGATGATGTTAAGTGTTACAAATGCAATAGTTTTGGGCATATAGCTAGAAGGTGCAAACTAGAAATCTCTAAGTCTAGTAGAAAGACCACAACTCAAACTACTAGAAAAGAAGAAAAAGGGAAAGGAAAATTAAAATCCTTGCTAGTTCAAATAGCATTGCATGCTCAGGATAAAGAAGAAAAATGGTTTCTGGATAGCGGATGCTCTAGACACATGACAGGAGAAAAAGACAAGTTTATAGTTTTGAAAGAAGGAAATAGAGGGTCAGTAAACTTTGGGGACAATGGTTTAGCAAAGATTTGTGGAAAAGGAACTCTAAGTATAGGCAATGGGAAAGCAAAAGCTGAAAATGTTCTATATGTGGAAGGTCTGAAACATAATCTCTTGAGCATTAGTCAACTCTGTGATCAAGGCCATATGGTAATTTTTCATCAAGATAGATGTGAAGTAAGGAAATATGAATCTAGAAAACTAGTAGCTAGCGCTATAAGAGAAAGAAATATTTATGTACTCAATGAGATCAAAAAGGAAAAATGTCTCTTATCCAAAGAAAATGAGATCCGGTTTCAACATACAATATTGGGACCAAAGGAGAATCTTCTAATGGCTTTGGAAGATAAAGAAGATGATCCTATAGAAGACAAGCCAAAAGAAAGAAATAATATGGACAAAGGTAAAAAAATAGAGGATTATTCAGTAGAGAATGGTTATGATCTCAAGGGAGAACTTATCTATGCCCTTGACACAGTAAATAAGGTTAGAAAGCAACACTCCAAGCTTGAAAGTCAGTTTCAAGAATGTGATGAAGAAAGGTTATTGCTCATAGAGGATTTAGAGAAGTCAAAGGCTAAGGCAAGCAAGTTCAAGGATAAGTTAGAAGCAAAGATTTTGGAATGTGAGAAGTTAGCACAAGAAGTGGCTACTCTAAAAGAAGACTTAAAGGACTCCAAGATCAAGATGAAGAGTTTCACAAATAGCTCTAAGAACTTGGATAAGTTCATCTATGGACAACAACGAACATCATGTTCAACAGGTCTTGGCTTTGGAAAGGTTCAAAAGAAATAGGAAAAATAATCTACTTCAAGTCTTGATGAAGAAGAAACTTCAGAAGAAGATACATCAGAAGAAGATAGTTTAAGTGAAAGTGGGACATCAGAGGATGAGTTGGACAACAAAGAGTTCAACAAAGAGAGGAACAATGCACAAAGAAGATACAGATGGAACAACAATCAGAATAGGAGACCAATGAGGTCAAGACAAGGAGGCTTCAATGGAAGATGCTTTTCATGTCACAGGTTTGGGCATATGGCTTCACAATGCAGGACACATGAAATACAGGAATATGGGAAAGGACAACTTTTCCATGGGTATTGCTACTCATGCAATGGGTTTGGTCACAAGGCAATGAATTGCAGGATTAATGATAGAAGAGGATATGGCTTCACTAGGAGAAGTCCTAAGATAGTTGCACCTCCAAGGAATAATAACATTAAGTGTTATAAGTGCAATAATGATGGTCACATAGCAAGATGGTGTAGAGAAAATATTCTAGAAGTAGGCATGAATAGGAATAGGAACATGAATAGGAACATGAATATGAATAGAAATAAGAATATGAATAGAAACAAGAATATGAACAGGAATAGAGACTCAAAAAGAATAGAATAAGAATAGGAACATGGATGAAAACAAGAGCAAGAACAAGAACAGAAGTGATGACAGGAACATGGATGATGACTTGGAAAGAAATAGTGAGAGGATTCAGAAGACTCAGAGAAGAAGAGAGAAAGATAAAGACAAAGAACAGTGCTTTCGGGGAGTAGAAATACTCCCACCCCAGAATTAACCACCTCATGTGGAGGTGGGGGAGGGGCTAAGCTAAGAGGCTCATTCTTAGCCCCGAGCCCCAAAGGTGACCCTTTGCCATTGATGTCAAAGGGGGAGAGATTTGTGTATATTGGGGAGAGTTTTGATATGGGGAGAGATTTGATATTTGAGAGAGCATTGAGCCAGGGGGAGCAAAGTCCCAGGGGAGCAAAAAAGAAGATCAGGTTTCAGTAAAATGAATATGGGTTGCCATCAATGACAAAGGGGGAGATTGTTGGACATTTTGAGTCCCTAAGCTAAAATGTTGTCATTGATGTCAAAAGGTTATTTGATGTCAAAAGGATCTATGATGGTATGCACTATGTTTTGTGAAAGTGCAAGGAAGGGTTTTTATCAAAACCAAGGTAGGCAAAATAAAAGGTTTTATTTAAAACCATGGATGGCAGATTTGAAATGGGTTTTTCTTAAAACCCAAGTTGGCTTTTCGTTTCATCAAAAAAGGTGCCCCGATGATGGAGAAATTTAATTTTAAAGGTTTAGTTTAAATTTTAATTTATTTAAAATTTAAATTTAAATTTTAAAATTAAATAAAAAGTTTTCCGCCATGTCCGTCGACGTCATGAGGGCAGTTTTAAAAGCACCGATGTTTCCAAGTGAAGGGAAAGGCATATAAATATGCCACCAAGTTTTTAAATCGATTATCCTTGCTCGTTGATAATCTTGCATGGTATATGCGAAGGAAAGAGCTTGTGTTTTGTTTTATGTGACGCAACGAATGGTTAAAAGCAGACAACGACCACTTCCCAAATCACATTGGGCAGTGTGGCCTAGTGGCAGCTTGGATTGTGCAAAGGTGTTGATAGCATGGAGGTCATGAGTTCGATTCCCGTGAGCATCGTTTTAGCATTGTATTGGTTGAAGCATTGTTCATTGTTTAAAATCTCATGGGCGAAAAGAAGAAGCATAAGGAGCACAAGGTGGAATAGCTTCCACATGGGAAGCTTAGCCCACTTGGTGGGTAGAGGGAGTGCAAAGGCGCACTCACTGCAGGTCTTGGGTTCGAGTCACCCGAAACCCATTTTCGCATGGTTTGTTGTCACCGCATTCTTCGGAGCCAAAAAATATTTTATTTTCTAAGGTATGCCTGTCGCCGCAATTTTTGGAGAATGAATAATTAATGTTTTAATTTGTCAAAGCTAAGGTTTCAAGCACCATTATTGAGGGTATACTATGGTGATGTGATTTATGAGTTGTGGTTTATATTTTGCACTATTTGATGTGGGAATTTTTGCATTAAGGAGCTTAGTGAGTTGTGCATTAGTGCAAAGTGATTTTTAGGAGAAATAAGGGAATGGTAAATGGTTGTGGTGATATTCATGCTATGCTTAATTAATTGAGGAAATAATTATTTTTAATTATTTTCTAGTGGTGGATGTGATTTTTGACTAGGAGAAATAAGGTGTAAAAGGTTATGATATTTGTTTTGTAATTTCTCCTAACCCTCATGAAGTTTGGCAAGAGAATATTGTGATTGTGGCAGATTTCCAAAGAGGCTTCTTCATCTTCATAAAAGGTATGGGCACATTCTCCTATTGATTGATTTGGGTGGTTGATTTTTGAAAATATCATTGGAGTGAAAAGGATTGATTGTGGTTTCCTTTTCGAAAGTGATTGGTTTAATGCTTCAAGGTTTTCTGGTTTGAGAGTTGTTATTAAACCTTGTTTTATAAGCATTGTTGTTGAAGCCCATTGGTTGTGCAAAGAACTTGAACTTGAGTTAGAGAAGAACATGAGTATCATTGTTATGTGAGATTTGTTGTTGAGCATTGTTGGAAATATTTTGAGTTGGTTGATACATGCTTGGACTAGGGTTTGTGAGAAAGGGTTGTTCATTAAGGTGCTTGGTTGAGTTGAGTTGATTGAGCCTAGTCAAGTGGATGCATGTGGTTGTTCAAGTTCCATAAAACAAACTATTCTATATTCTTGATTTGAGTTGAGATTGAGATTTGAGTATAGAACATATTGAGTCTCTAACAATTCTCTTTATGCTTCTATGAGATTGATTTGAGTTGAGATTGGATTTGAGTATAGAACATATTGAGTCTCTAACAATTCTCTTTATGCTTCTATGAGATTGATTTGAGTTGAGATATTGATTGAGCATTAAGTATAGAACATATTGAGTCTCTAACAATTCTCTTTATGATTCTATGAGATTGAACAAGTTCTGTGTGAGCTTGTTAAGCAGATTTGAGACAAGTCTTTGAGAAGGCTTGTGGACTGATTTTGAGTAAGCTTTTGTGGAAGCTTGCTATGCAGATTTGAGCAAGTCCTAGAGAGGACTTATTGAGCAAATTTGAGCAAGTCCTAGAGAGGACTTATTGAGAAGATTTGAGTAGTCTAGAGAGGACTTATTGAGCAGATTTGAGCAGGTTCTGTGTGGACCTGTTGAGCATATTTGAGAAGGTTCTGTGTGGACCTGTTGAGCAGATTTGGACAAGTTTTGAGTGAGCTTGTTGAGTAGATTTGAGACAAGTTTCTGAGTGAGCTTATTGAGCAGATTTGAGAAGGTTCTGAGTGAACCTATTGAGACAGAGCTTTGGAGGTGATAGAGTATAGAGGATAGAGTCTCAGTGGATAGAGATCCAACAGCCAGGACAATTGAAGATAGATCTGAGTGAGGAGTCTTCAAGTGGAGAGAGATCCACCAGTCAGTGCAGTAGAGAGACAGAGTCTTCTAGAAGATCACTAGCCAGAGCGAGAAGGGGAAAGAGTTCTCCTATGGAAGAGATCCATGAACTTGAGATTAGGGGATCAACATCTCCTTTGGACGAGAGGTCCATAAACATTGTACTTGGGAAGGATTCCCAAAATATTATTTGAGAAATATTTAGAAGAAATATTTTTCTATGGAGGTAGCCCACATTGGGTGAACCACGTTAAAAATGATGTCTCTCATGTGTGTGATGCTTTGTGTGATGTTCACTATTTTATTAATGTTGATGCTACTATTTGGGGAAAAGTTTTATGTTATACTGTTCACCCCCCTCTCAGTATAAGCACATGTTCTTCAATTGGTATCAAATCCGGTCTCTCCATGAAGAGTTTAACAACTTGGAAGAGGATCCTTTAGTAACACACATGTGCTTAGAGAGTGAAGAAAGTATAGAATTTGAGGAAGCACTCTTCAACTTTATCCAAGATCTTGAAATGATTCAAGAAGAGAGTGCACAACTAAATAAACATATCCAAAATGATGAATTGGCAAGAATTGAGCTTCTACAAAGGTTAATAGAACTCAAAATAGAAGTGAAAGAAATAAGAGAGATTGAACATCAGTTGAGAGACACATTGGAAGCCAAAGAAGCAGGACTTGAGAAAGTGGTAGCATAAATTGTTATGCTAAAATGTAGATCTGAAATAAACAAGAGATTACAAGGAGTTGCACAAAGTCATAAAGAGGCAAGAACATCCAAAAAAATGGAGGTATCTTACCATATCTCAAGGAAAGAAGACCACAAAAGGAAGAATACCAGATCAAGTCCACATCAAAACAAGTCACACAATTCTTTCCATGGACATTGTTTTTCTTGCAATAAATATGGTCATAGAGCTACACAATGTACTAGCAGAGATAATGATAGTAGTACATATTCTCTTGCACCACATATGGATGATGATGTTAAGTGTTACAAATGCAATAGTTTTGGGTATATAGCTAGAAGGTGCAAACTAGAAATCTCTAAGTCTAGTAGAAAGACCACAACTCAAACTACTAGAAAATAAGAAAAAGGGAAAGGAAAATTAAAATCCTTGCTAGTTCAAATACCATTGCATGCTCAAGATAGATAAGAAAAATGGTTTTTGGATAGTGGATGCTCTAGACACATGACAGGAGAAAAAGATAAGTTTATAGTTTTGAAAGAAGGAAATAGAGGGTCAATAAACTTTGGGGACAATGGTTTAGCAAAGATTTGTGGAAAAGGAACTCTAAGTATAGGCAATGGGAAAGCAAAAGCTAAAAATTTTCTATATGTGGAAGGTCTGAAACATAATCTCTTGAGCATTAGTGAACTCTGTGATCAAGGCCATATGGTAATTTTTCATCAAGATAGATGTGAAGTAAGGAAATATGAATCTGGAAAACTAGTAGCTAGTGCTATAAGAGAAAGAAATATTTATGTACTCAATGAGATCAAAAAGGAAAAATGTCTCTTATCCAAAGAAAATGAGATCCGGTTTCAACATACAATATTGGGACCAAAGGAGAATCTTCTAATGGCTTTGGAAGATAAAGAAGATGATCCTATAGAATACAATCCAAAAGAAATAAATAATATGGACAAAGGTAAATAAATAGAGGATTATTCAGTAGAGAATGGTTATGACCTCAAGGGAGAACTTATCTATGCCCTTGACACAATAAAGAAGGTTAGAAAGCAACACTCTAAGCTTGAAAGTCAGTTTCAAGAATGTGATGAAGAAAGGTTATTTCTCATAGAGGATTTAGAGAAGTCAAAGGCTAAGGCAAGCAAGTTCAAGGATAAGTTAGAAGCAAAGATTTTGGAATGTGAGAATTTAGAACAAGAAGTGGCTAATATAAAAGAAGAATTAAAGGACTCCAAGATAAATATGAAGAGTTTCAAAAATAGCTCTAAGAACTTGGATAAGTTCATCTATGGATAACAGCGAACATCATGTTCAACAGGTCTTGGCTTTGGAAAGGTTCAAAAGAAATAGGAAAAAGAATCTACTTCAAGTCTTGATGAAGAAGAAACTTCAAAAGAAGATACATTAGAAGAAGATAGTTTAAGTGAAAGTGGGACATCAAAGGATGATTTGGACAACAAAGAGTTCAATAAAGAGAGGAACAATGCATAAAGAAGTTACAAATGGAACATCAATTAGAAAAGGAGACCAATGAGGTCAAGACAAGGAGGCTTCAATGAAAGATGTTTTTCATGTGACAGGTTTGGGCATATGGCTTCACAATACAGGACACATGAAATACATGAATATGGGAAAGGACAACTTTTACATGGGTATTGCTACTCATGCAATGGGTTTGGTCACAAGGCAATGAATTGTAGGATTAATGATAGAAGAGGATATGGCTTCACTAGGAGAAGTCCTAAGATAGTTGCACCTCCAAGGAATAATAACATTAAGTGTTATAAGTGCAATAATGATGGTCACATAGCAAGATGGTGTAGAGCAAATATTCTAGAAGCAGGCATGAACAGGAACAGGAACATGAACAGGAACATGAAAATGAATAGAAACAGGAATATGAATAGAAACAAGAATATGAACAGGAATAGAGACTCAGAAAATAATAAGAATAGGAACATGAATGAAAATAAGAGCAAGAACAAGAACATAAGTGATGACAGGAATAAGGATGATGACTTGGAAAGAAATAGTGAGAGGATTCAGAATACTCAGAGAAGAAGAGAGAAAGATAAAGACAAAGAACAGTGCTTTTGGGGAGTAGAATACTCCCACCCTAGAATTAACCACCTCATGTGGAGGTGGGGGAGGGGATAAGCTAAGAGGCTCATTCTTAACCCCGAGCCCCAAAGGTGACCCTTTTCCATTGATGTCAAAGGGGGAGATATTTGTGTATATTGGGGAGAGTTTTGATATGGGGAGAGATTTGATATTTGAGAGAGCATTGAGCCAGGGGGAGAAAAGTCCTAGGGGGAGCAAAAAAGAAGATCAGGTTTCAATAAAATGAATATGGGTTGCCATCAATAAAAAAGGGGGAGATTTTTGGATATTTTGATTCCCTAAGCTAAAATGTTGTCATTGATGTCAAAA